>JAKMXA010000479.1:0-33520 GCA_025328625.1 Colletotrichum sp. SAR11_240
CTAAAAGTGGGTCTGTCTAGCTAAAAACGGCAACTTCGCACCCCTCTAGCCGTCACTCTAACAAAAAAAGGTGTTTTGAGCCAGTCGTCCCTGCAGGCTGCCGTACTTGCGCTTCACTGGGAAAAATCTTTGCACGAACCTGAAGGGCACGTGCCCGCGTTCTGGGAAAATTCACAGTATGGACCTGGAAGGCTCGTACCCTGCTGCATGTTGTACTTGCCCACAAGGTACCCTAGGTACCATAGAGGTGAGTGGGCGGATGGAAATTTGCTTCAGTGCGGCCACGGTAATTAGGCACTGAGGAACCTTTTCGCAAGCCCCCGCGACGCGTCGCGTCATCTCCATTTCCACACTACCGCTACACCACAACTGCACAAGCATCAAGCGCCCAAGGAATGGCAATTGTCTCCATACCCGCGATTGCTACCACCATCGTCACGATCGTCAACACACACCGCCGCTCGGAGTTACGTGAATCGGTCATTGCCCGGCGGCGTTTGCTACCCGGTCATCACCATCTTACGCAGGAGTAGGCAACTATCTCACCAATGCGGACTCGCAACAGTACGCCATGCATGACGACCTCGGACAAGATGAGACACCCAATTTCATGAAGCGAAGTCCTCGCAAGAAAAGTGCGCCTCTCCTGCCGGAAGACCGTGAGCTCCAGGGCTGGATAGACGGAGGATACCAGGCCAGTGGAGGACGCGTTCCAAGGGGGTTAACGGGCCCGGAAGACGTTGCTGGCCCGATCGGCCCTCCGAACGATTGACCGCCGGCCTTCATTCCCATCGCGTAACCGAATACTATGTCCTTGGCGGATTCTTCCCGACATCTCCTCAAACTACCGTCGTTTAAGCCTGCACTGCACCGTCAATACGCCCCGCGAACCAAAAGTCAGACACAAGTATGCCTGTACTCGTCTGCTGGGCGATAAGCTGCCAAGAATCGTTCGCCCCTGTCCCAATGCCAAATCGGAACAACCGCCAGGTCGGAGCGTGCTTCAGCGGATAGTCATGGCCGATGTAACGACAGTTTCAGCGCCCAGTCTCTGCCGCCGTGATTTTATGTGAGCTCAGAGTCAGACTAGATCGTGTTCAAGCTTGACTGCGACTGAGTCTCTCGCTGGCTGATCTTCTGCGTTCGTCTGCCATCGTTCCCTACCAGCTAAATATCGGGCCTGTGCTGCTGTGTAGAATCCTGGGTAACCAGTCTGACTACACTTGCCACCGCTCTTCGAGTAGCACTTGATTCTGAACAAGTGCTTCCTCGAGCGACATCTAAACCCGACATCTCACCATCCAAGACCGGCAGTACTTCCTGGCCTCGAACTTCAATTTCTGATCAGGGTGCACCACCCACGTCAGCAAGGAGCCATAGACCCGGTCCCCAGCAATATCTCATGTCTCGACAAGGACACCGCAATTGCGAGAGCTGGGCTCTGGCGCAAGCTGGAAACCCGACCGGGCGTTGCATCTCCTGTCGCTCTGGAGGGTGTCTGCCTTTCGGTGCTCGTGCTCAGAACCCCCGAGGCCAACTCTCCCGTCCTATTCGGCCTTGCGAATGGTCAAGATTGCCGAATTCTGTTGCATTCGTGACAATGGATGCGCGCGGTGCGGGGTTGGACAGCCTGTGGACCAAGAGGGCACCTGATTGTGGTTTCATGAGATGGAAGAGGAACGAGTGCGCTCTGAATAGTAGGAAGAAAGAAGCTTCGCAGATTCGGGAACAGCAGAAAAGGATCACCATCATACGGTCTTGGGAATTCGATAGTATCAGTTTGTCTATGCCTGGAGAGTCCTCGCCTATGAAGGAGACGATGAGCGTCATGAACATGAAAACGGGCACCTCCAAAGGTTCCGCGTGCGACTTCAATAGCAGAAGAGGCCGTCTGGTGACGCCGGATCTTGTGAACACCATTCCGGACTCCAGATTTCATGGCTCCAGATTTCATGACCAAGCCCTCAACAATAAGTTGGCACGCATGCTTCGAGCAGACAAGACAGCCGACAGAGAGTCGGAATAGCAGTAAGCCAAGGACCCTTGGGGACGAATCGCTGTTCCTGCCGGAAAATACAGCTTGCAGGTGTGGTCTTAGGCCGGCCTGGAGCGAGAAACCACGCTACACCGTCAATGAAAGTAGGCGGCAGCTTGAACAAGTCGGTGAATAGAACTAGATGTGTTGAGATTTCGGATTTGAGCCTTCAACTCGATAAGTCGATGTCCCTAAGTCTAAGCTCCGCCAGCGCGTGGAAGAAGCTATGCAGGTGCGGGGGTTAGCCAGTCTCTCAAGTAACACCACTGAAGCGGTGACTGGAAAGAAGGATAACAGGGCGAGTGTGGCAGAGACGAAGGATCAATCAATGGAAGTTGCTGCTGCTGCTGCGTGGGATGCAGCTGAGCCGGATGATGGTTGGGAAAGCGATTGTTAAAAGAGGCTTGAAAAAGCGACGGTCGTGACACAATCACTGTCTGATAGTCAGCGGACTTGACGAGGACTTGATGATGTTATTTTGAGAGCAAACGTTGAGGAGAATAGCGCAGCTCGGAGGAGGAGTTGCTCAATTGATCTGCCAGGGGTCAAGTGGACTGGAAGAGCTAGATAGAAGAGACGATCAAGGGGAGCATGGAAGTGCTTTTGGGTCGTCGTAACATACCTCTTCAACAATGCTGCCTGCATGACACACCCAGCAGTATCCAGCATTCCACCACCCAGCCGGCGGCGTCCAGTCCAGCATCGCAGCACTCGGCATGAACATGATCCAAAGCACTGGTCTGTGGTAGACAGCGGCGAGCAAGAGCACGAGCGGCTCACGCGACGCATGTCTCGGGTAGTCGCAATGGTTTTCTTGTCCTCCACGTAGCGCAGTGTAGGTATTCGCCAGCAAGGGGTAGTCCTGGTCGACAACAGAGAGATCGATCACTCCTAGGTGGAGCATGAGGCAGCCAACCCCAGGAATCATACCGCTTCATAGGTATTCGGACCCAACAATATCGTGCTGCTGGCCTAGGTCCTCCATGGACAGCATACGGTGGTTGTCACTAGTGTAGGTGTTGGTTGGGTAGGACGGGCGGGCGCAGAGCTTGACGATGGAAGCCGGAGGAAGTGCAAGAATTGCTGCAGTCTTAGCGGGCGTCAGCGATGGTGCGGTTGGCAGCCATGGAGGTTCACAGTGTTGTCTGGCAGAGCTTGTCCAACCTTGAAGATGGTGGGGGGTGGCGGACGGAACGGCCCGGCATGGCAGTGATCCTCTTCCGCAGCATGAGGAAGGCTGAGTGCCGGCGCAAAATGTTGAGGTACGCGGGATGTAGATGGTTGTTTCGGGCTCGCCGGTCGAGGGACTGCTTTCCGCTCAACAATTCTATGGTTCGCGATGGGGCCTGAGGATCCGGGTGTAGAACCTTGACGGCTTAAGTAGAGAGTTGAGAACTTCGGGGCTGTGGAACGAGTGTGACTGGAATGTTGGAATGGCGGCTGTTTGTGCGTGTGGAGGGAAGGGGATTGAATGCGGCATGATGCGGCGACGTAGGGCAGGCGACAAGCAAGGGGCTGGGCCAGGCTCCGTCATAGTTGGGTTCTGTTTGGCGAAAAGGGCGAACACGGAAGGATGATAACGATGCCAGACCTGTAGACTGGAAATGACAGGACGGCGTCTTGCTCCGACTGTGGGTTTCAACTCATGCAAGGCAGTTGCGGTGCCCCGCGGCTTTGACTTGCCACTGTCAAGAACGGGAGGTGCCTGAAAGACCCACGTTCACCTACCATGGAAGACGGGAAAGTGAAAAACGCTGTACTTGCCCCAAACTGGTGTCCAGGTGGAGATGAACAGCCAAAAGGGCCAGCGTGGTGCCTGTCATGGACAGACCAGAAAGAACGACCCCCCATAGCTCCAAGGCGTGGACTGCAATAGAAGGCACGAGGTGCACGCTGTTCCCTTATCACAAGATAAGTTCTCCAATTAAAAGCTCCCACGAAAGGAAGCCCTGTGGTTTCTGATGTTCCTGTCGCGGAGACGGCAAGCTTGGGGCAGGCTTCCCACAGTGGATTATCGTGCATGCCTCATCAACATCGGAAATGCGGCGCGAGAATTGAGCCAAGGTCTTGATTTCCTGTTCACCGAGTGCAACTCAAAGAATTCGGCCGTGAGGCGGCAATCAAGACAACAGGGTGTTATTTGTAGCGAAGCCGACCTTAAAAACTTTTTATCGGGTTCTTGTCAGTCGGTCGTTGGCAACATGGAACGCCAAGCAATTCTTGGTAGCAGCCTACATCTATGGAGAACGGTATCTTCTGGCTGTCGCTCCGAGTTTCTCAGACATTCCGCAGAAGACCAAAAACAGTGCTCTCTGTCCGTCCAACGGGCCCCAAGACCGCAGTTGCCGAGCGCAGTTACCACGCCATGTCGGCAGCCTGTCACTGGAATCTCGGTATCTTTCATCCAACCTTGTCTCATCAAGCATCCTGTGGTCCTCGTCCGTCAATCCAGGCCCTCGCCCCTCGAGCCCAGCAGGAGCGGCACGGCAAGGTTCGCCGCTTGGGAGCTGGCAGGTGTTCAGCGTATGTCGCAACAGTGCTCGCGAACAGCCAGCGAGACTTGTATATGCCCGTGACCTCCTTTCCAGAGGGGAACACATTGTATTTCCGCAAAGTTTTGGACGCGGAGGTAGAGGCTAGCTGAGCTCTGTGTGCGCCGTTCTTGTTTCCTCATCGCAATACACTTCCTACCCGCCTTATATTCATTCCATGTTGTGATCCAAGGCCGTGGGCAGGGGTTGTCTTCTCGCTCGTTGTCGTGGGTGCATGGGTCATCGTGTCGCTGGCGTGGGAAATTGCTTCTATAAGAATAACGTCAGCTTTCCGAGCAGGCGGAGGGGGTGATGGAGACGCACCGGCAATGGAGCAAGTGGGCGAAGTGGCAAAGCGGACGAGTGCTTCAGCAGCGTCGGCGATGGGTCGATGGGTGGTCAATAAACAAGCTTAAGGTGAGCTTGAAGTTAGAGGACAAAATCTCTGAAGGTAAAGGAGGATCCTCGGGACGAACAGAGGCTGATGTGGTGGGATGAGAAATGATAGTGAAGTGGGATTGCTAATTGCTGCGTCAGGGGACAAGTGCCGGCGTATTGGATCGATTGACTTGTTTAGAGCGGCAGGTTTGTCCGTGTTAAAATTTCAATGTCCCTGGGTGCATCTAATGTAATCAAGCAAGGTCGGATTTTTAACAGTTGCTTTTCAGAGGTTAAGTTCTTTTCAGAGGTCGAGTTCTTGTTCGATCGGATTCTTATTCGGTCGGATTGTCGTTCAGAGGTCGAGTTCTTCTCAGAGGTCGAGTTCTCATTCAGTTGAGTTCTTATTCAGTCGAGTTCTTATTCGGTCGAGTTCTTATTTAGTCGAGTTCTTGTTCGGTTAGATTCTTATTCGGTCGGATTCTTGTTCGGTCGGGTTGTCGTTTAGAGGTCGATTTTTTTCTTTCTTCCGGAGGTCGAGCTCCTTTAGAGGGCACCTTAACGGTCAACCTAAAAAGCACCGTGGGATGACCTTCAACCGAGCTTCTCATACAGACCGTCGCGTTACACGTGGCACGACATGGGTAATGCTTAATGCAACACCAACGGGCCGACCCGCGACGTGAACGCTAATTTAATAGCTTCCCTATGCAGCCATCGCGAGACTGATCAGGTTGATGGGTTGACAGACGTGCGGACTTGAGAACTTGCCTCGCCAGAAGGCTAGAGGCCCCGAAACCACCCTGTTACAATTTTGACCCAGCGATTCCATGCTCTCATCATCGTTCCATCTGGGCACGTACATCTTTAGGCGGCCTTTCCCTGGGTAGTGCCTCCCATATACTGTGACGTAATTACCCAGGTAAGGTGGGGAGGTACGGTCCAAGTGAACGCACTTCTCGTCGATCTTGCACCTCTCCCCCACCCATCCCCATCACCAGCGCCGTCAACAATATCGAGTCCCCGTCGTCAGCTCCCACTATCACCGCAATGGCTGCGACATTATTCCGCCCTAGCTTTTCGACATGCATTAGTCATGTCACAGCCATTTTGGTGAAGACCGAATGGGGAAAATGCCTGTCTAAGATACCCTGCGTAGTAGTCTTGGAGAAGGGACGACATGTGACGTCACCTTCCTAGTCCGGAGCTGGCTCCGGGTTTGCCGACACACCCAACGACGAAAGAAGGTGCAAGGCAACCCGCCGGGCACTTTCCAAAAAAACGGCCCCTGGCTTCAAGACTCCCGTCGTACCAATCGTTTCTCAACTAATCTCCCGCCCTCGGAAGCCACAACCTTGCGCCTTCTGCTGACAACACCTCCGCCGAAGGCAGCCGCCTTTTTCTTTTCTGCGTTTCTCCCCTGCTCAACATCTGCGCGGCGCAAGCAAAGCAGGCGATATTTACGTGCAGACCCCTTCAACCGTACTTCACATCATCAGACGTGTCTCGCTGCCACAAGCATCATCAAATACGACTGTTGACGCCGCCCCTCGAGATCACCCGCCAGATATCCCACGATCTGCACCTTAGCACCACGATCCGTCTGTGACCGATCAAAATGACGGAGTCTGCAAGCAATGAGACGTCTGGCAAGGATGCCCCCGCCCGAACGACCTCCGTAGAGCCACCAGGTATTTCTGTTTTCCTTACCTTCCAACCCGCTCACCAACAATTTTAGACTGACTTTATTCCTATGCAGGCCATCGGTCCGATCCGAGCACGAGAAAACTCCGCATGATTATCTAGGATATGGTCTCGGAGGATTGTGAGTCGCCCAAGAAAGTACAAGTCCACAGTGGTGCAGCGAGCGACGAGACGAAGGCCCCAAATACGATAGATCAACCCAAGAGTGCAGAGGTAGCAAAGGCGGCAAAAACGGAGGACTTCATACACCGGAGCAGGCAGTTTGACCTCACCAAGGCATTTGCGGACATGGAAAATGAGGAACAGGCCGAGAAGATGGCGAGGAGGGAGAGCTTAGAGCGGCGCCAGGCCCAGAGAGCCATGATCAGAGCCTTTGGGGATTTGGGGGATGACTCCGAATCTGACTGACAGAACTTTTGGGGGTGGCTCTTCCCAGCGAACAAGTGGCGCAGGACTGCTATTCCAGAGTAGAGAATAGCACCGGACTGGTCATGATGACATCTCTAGCGCGCAGCTTGTGTCCACCCTGAGGTTGTCTTCCTTTGCCATCCACCGACAACATCGATCAGGGCTACTCCGTTCGATCCCAGGAATTCCACCAAAATGCATTGCCTCGCCGGTACACACCGAGGCAAGCCTCACCACAACTAATCCGTCTCAAACAAACCGAATAACAGTGGCCATACTTTCAAGCAGTCACTGCATTCATTGTTGGCCAGTGGGAGAGGCTCGAATGTAACTGAGGCGATGCTGCTGCCAGTGCTGCGTTCGATCGCTGCACACGCCGTCTATTAAATACATACTGCGAGGGGTCCACATTCGCTGCCGGATCTGGTCATCAGGGACCTCCTCAATGAGTCAATCAGGCAGTCAAGACCCAGAGAAGAAGGCCTTCGCGGTCTTCGCGTCATCGTTCTCGTTCATAACAGTCGTGCTTCGTAAGCGGCCGTGGACAATGAGATGCATGTATCAGGGGGAACTCATTGGAAGTCGGTCTTGGAAAAAGGCGTTCCGGCCGTCAGTAGCAAGCTGTGGAGTGTCTGCATCGACACTCTGACTGTGCATACACACAAGGTCGACCTGGCCCAGAGGCCGAAACAAGCACGATAAGAAAGGCAAGCAGGTTGCCCATGCTCGCCCTCGGCCTTGAAACCATGCCTCCAACCGCCGATTAAGGATAAATTTGGCTCGTTCTTCCCCAAATTCGGTTTCCACGCAGGACCGAGCTACCACAAGGACGATAATGTGCTCGAAACCACGGCTCGGGGCTATCGGCAAAGGGAGGCTCTGCACCTTGACTAGAAGCGTGGGATGGCTCGAAACCAAATTGAAGGGAAAGATGGCGGTCGGCAGCCTAAACATCCTAGGAGTATCTTGCCTAGTCGTTGCCGGTGAACGAGAGGAATGGGGGCAGCAAGATCGGGGAGCCCGGAATAACACAGCGACAACTGGGAGAAACTCGCCGTATGTAGCATCACGAGAGCGGAGCATGCAAGAAAGCCGTAGAAAGACTTGGAAACCAGGTTCACCTGACCGGACCTGGGACAGCATGAGGCAAGGATCATACGGAAGATAGAGTGGATGATCGCATCCTCTCCATTTCCGTTGCAGCTCCCATCTGATGGAAGAATACATTTGTCCGCAATAGAATGAGTTTGTAGGTGAGCTAGAAGATGTTGGAATTCAAGGCTGCAGTTGCCGAGGAGGTCATGGGGCCATGGTTGAGAATGACCTTGGCTTCTTGGAGCAAGAGCGCAAGGTAATCGTCTACTGCGGCGCATGGAGACTTCTAGCAGTGTACTCAGCGATGCGAGCGAAATTAGGATTCGGGCGGGATGTACTCGATGGACTGCGGTTTCGGCGGCAGCCAACCTGCGCGTAGTACAAAGCGAGCGTTCGAACGGGTCGGATTTTGGCCGCTACGCAGCTCGTCGCCCAGACGCCAACACAGATGACCAGCCCTCACGGCGGAGCGGAGAGGATGTGGAGAGCGCAGGTTGCTGCCCATGAACAGTTGCAAAACTGGGTAGCTCGTATCAAAACCTTCGAAGCTGAGGCACTCGAGGCTCGGAAAGGGTGCTTTGAGGTTCGGAGCGACGGGCATGTAAGGGAGGGGAGCGCCGAGGCAACAAGGAACGAGAAAATATGGACGCTGCACGAGGATGTCATCATCAGCATGGTACGTAACGAGGAAAACTGAGGGGTGAGGGTCATCATTCAGGGCAGGGAGTCCGGGGGCTGACCTTGCGGGGTGGTAGGTAACAGGTTCTTTCGGGTCTATTCGCATTCAACCGGACATACTGGTTGAGAAATTCATCGTAGAGAGACGAAAGCCAGTCCCAGAACAGCGGAGAATCATCGCGTGCTTGTAGAGTGTCTTCCTGCTGCTGTAAGTGTCCGCATGGCGAGCGCAAGTCTCAGACTACCTTAGGTGCGAGGAATCTGGAAGAGGAGGATTCCTAGGCGTCCACAATATGGGAATTTGTGCGGGAGCATTTGGCATGGGCTCGTTGGGAGGAAGGTCCCACATAGCTTCCATACCTAATTCAGAGGGGAAGGTTCCACTCTGGTGGGAGTTTCTAGAGACGGAAGCTGCCACTTTAGGGGGAGCTTTTGGACCTTTCAGGAAGCTCCCACTAAAGTAGTGGCAGTTTGATTGGGAGGCGCACTGAAGCTCCCTCCTATGTGGGAGTTGTGTTCCCGAATGGTGGGAGCTCGAGGAAGGTAGACAGAAAGTGGAGTCAGTGCCATTCAACGGGGTTACTGCCATGACACTGGTGCAGAGCCCAGCCAAGCTTGCCCGACGAGAAGCAGAGCGACAGCTTCTGGGGTCAGGGGCAAGCGGAAGATGTTCCCCACTGAAAGCTTGTGATAGACGGCTCCCACCAGTCAACCTGACCACGACCAGAATTATTACGAGCGGACCCTGACAGTAAACACTCTTTTCGCATCTTCGGCGACGCTCCATGACAGGCCATTGCTGCCAGCAAGCCGAGCACAGACCTACCTTGCTCCTCGCGTCACAGCGTCCTCCAACGCCCGAGGACGGAACCAGCTGCGACAATCACAACACTCTTCACCAGATACCCCAAGCGGTAGATGCACTAAGACGCAATGATTGTCGGGCGGTTTTCGAATTCCGAAACATGATTGATCGACCGTTCCCTCTCGCCGCCTCATATTTGCCGCGGTTCAGGAGGAGCCAAATCAAGCTGCGCTTTCGAATCAAAGTAAAGCCGTCGGATCTTTGGCAACGCTGTCCAGAACACCATTCGATGCCCTGAAGATTCCTCCTCGATGAACGGATCGGCATGACAACCCTTCAAACTCCGCAAACCCGAATCGACAGACACAGACTTACGAGCAAAGGGGTCCAGCATTCCTCTTCGCCTTCTCGCGTCTCGCTCCGTTACAGCAGCACCGAATAGCTCCAGCTACGAATCCTGTTTCCACAGTAGAAATGCAGGAGCCTCTCCAACAGTCAATGTTAACTCTCTGCATCCCATTGATGGCCATTGCCTTAATCCAAGTCGTACTTCTGCTTCGAGACCCCGCTGCCACCACTTGACCATGGAGACTTCCCTGGGCGTATCCCTGGAGAGAACGACAGGACAGGCGGAGACGACTGAGATCGGTCAAGCATCCAGGATGGCAGGAGAGGAACACAAGGCCGGATAGAAGAATGCAGGAATGTGGAGTGATCGAGACCAGTGAGAGTTTGAGTCAGGTCACTGGCTGCTAAGGGACTTTTCCCCGGGACACAGCATCAGATGTCAAACAAGTACGCATATCTCTCGCCAGTTCCGAGAGTGGTTAGTGCATGTCGAGTGAAGCTTATGATGCCATGTTCATCTCCAATAAGAGGCCCTCAATGCTTCTGGACGAACGCGATGTATTTGTTCGCAACTAGGGACAACTTTTCTGTAGCTTCTAAAGCTGCAAAGGAGATGACCTGAAGGCTGTTGTAGGGGAACCTATGATCGATCGTGTGACTGCCCGGATGTCATCATGCACACAAATCATCGTCAGTGTTGTCGCCGAGGCTTTTGCTGGCTGAATGTTTCCCACTTTCTTGTGGCGCGTTCCCTCCCCAAAACATTTGCGCCATTCTCTGTCCTATGAGCGGATCTCCCGATCTTCTGAGACAATTAGCAGGTTGATCTCTTGCTGTCTTTTTGGAACAAAGGTGCGAGTCAACACTACCGTCCTCCACGGGGCAGTGGACATCCCCGAAAAACACACATTGCAAGAGAATAGGCATGGCTTGCTTATACATAGTATCTTTGGGCTGTTCGGTTACTTCACCGCCACATGAGTTCCGTCGACGGGTCCATTTCGCGACCAATCGTCTTATCTGCTGCGACATTGACACCCTCGTTTCTCGGTGGGCGCCTGGTGAGACGTCCCGCACGAACTTGCTGCTGCAGGTGCTTGATTGACCTGGTGAAGATAGAGCTTCCTCCCGACACTCTTTACAAGAACCCACTGGCGCCCGAATCGTCATTGTTGAGGGAGTTGATATCAATGATGCGCATGGCCAGCTTTGAAGGAAGTTGAGGATCGCGTTGTCAGAATTGAAAGACAACTCGGCGCCTTTGTCGGCCAGGCAAAGGCCGGGAACGCACAATTCGATGCGAATGCCAGACTTTTTGAAGATTTCTGCCCTCTAGCCTGTTGAAATTGGTAGCAGACGGTAGAAAACGCTCTTTTGACAGCACGATAAATGAAGAGTTTGGGAAACAAGCGGTTGTCATGTGCAAGCTCACGCATGGATTTCAGAGCCTGTGCATGGCGGCGCACGACCTTTAAAGTGGTTGCTGTGATTTTGCCTGGTCGTAGATGGCGATTGGTGCCACCTTCTGCGTGGATGTTTGGTGGTCTGGGGCGATCAGCCTTGATTCGAGATCCTCGACGGGTCTTATGACGCGGCGTCCATTGAACTGTCTGGTCAGTTTGCTCGACAGCTGCGATTAATGTAGTGTTTGTGCTCGTCACGAAGAACGGGTGCACCGTGTACCGGTGTGTTATCGGCTGCTTCTGGGGGCGGACATACTTGTGTAGGCGGAATGGAACTTAAGCAAGCACCCCGCACTTTGCACAGGTTGCTCTTCAGACTTATGCTGAAGTCTGTTGGGTACAGCTCCCGCCGGGAATTTGTGGGCTAACGTGCACCCAGGTGAGTACAACGGCCCACTTTATCTTCTGTGCTTCCACAGTGTTGATCTGATCAGCGCGTCCGTCTTCCTTCTGCGAACTGCTCTAATAAGAATGGACATGTCAGTCTCACACCGCACAGGCCAAACAGGTCAGTCTGCCGGATAGCCTAGAACCTGTCCATGAGTCTGAAAATTTCCGCTACCGGACCCCTTTCGCCGACCTCTTCGTCTCAATAGAATGCTGGCTCCATTACCTTATCGATCAACCTTATCTGTCGAAAGTGGGTCAATGTACAACCAGTGAGGTACATTGACCCACTTAAGCTTCAGCGTCGCGTCGCGTCGCTAATCGCTGCGCCTTCTTTGGAAATTGCGTCGTATCGCTGCCAGATCATCGTAATCAGGACCCTGACTGTCCTCAACCAGCCACTTCAACTGTTCTCAGCGCGGTGTACTTTAGGCAAAGATTATGTGAGAAAGATCGTGAACCATCAAACCCACGGTGATTGGTTGACGTACCTTTCTAGGCCAGGATCGCCACCTGATGCAGCGACATTGCCCGCGTAGTTACCAAAAGCCCGAAATTCGATGCAGCGTGGAAACTCCCATTATCACTCAACAAGCACACACAGCTATATCTACTGGAGAACTTGGTTCTCGTTCGCTCTCGCGTAGATACACTAAGCTACTGGCCGGCGGTGTGGTGGGGAACCTATCTTTCCGGCGCGGGGCCCCAGCGTCATCTGCCCTGCTGCTGGCGGCGTATGCAGCTGGACAGATCGAACAGAGATGTCGCGCCGGCGGACACTTGTCGAAGTAAAATGTAATATCAAATGGTGCTCTCGGTGGAAACATTGGCATGGAATGTGGCGCTGCGAGAGGGAAGTAGCAATTATCACACTCGATACACTCACTGTTCCATCGCAGTCATGGCCATGGCCATATGTCTGCTGCCTGCAATGCCCTGGCGCTGCAGCGGGCCCGGGGGTGCTGAGGTGCTAAGGAATGTGGGCGTCAGCGCTGCCATCCTACTGGCTGCCAGAAAGTTTAGCCTCCGCGTGCTGTAGCCCTACCGCGCTGTCCACTAAAGACTTGGCGGAATCTGCTGATGTCCGTACACTGTACCTGACCAGGTGGGATGACCCCACCTTGACGCGCCTCACGTTGAATTTCGGATCGAAGGTGGTGCCGAGGCAGGAAAATGACCAGACTTGCTGCTTTGTGGCCGCGATTGTCCTCGGTGTGTGACTTGAGGACCTTGACGATTCAGGGTGGGCAAAGATGGAAAGGGCAGCCGTTATGTGAATCCCCGTGAGCCCTTCCGGCCTTGTGCGCAGCATGAGTGCCTTGGTGTGAAGGCCGGCCTGGACCTGCCTGGGTTGAATGGACGTCCTGGTGTTCACTATCTTACCTGATGCTCTCCTCATTCCGTCTCCGCTTAGATGTCGCTATCTACCAGGAGGAACGGGGCACCTCGAGTCACCTACCGAATGATGTGAGCCAGTAGCAAAAAACTGTGACCTGGCTCTCTGCTTTCGGAAGGCTGCACCGGCTGTTATGCAGGTCGGAAATTGTGTTCTGGTCCGCCTACTCGGGGGCATGGAGTTTACGGTTGTCCTGGCCATCAAGCGACAGAAGGAGTAGGCGAAGCATACCGTTCTTCGAGTTTTCACTAGCATAACGTTCAATTGGAATACCGCATGAAAAGTTCCCGACGATGAGTGCAACTGAATCGCCTCTGCAGTGAATTCATTTGATGAGACTGTGTTGAACCCGTAACCATCTGGGCACTGGGTTGCCTAGCATCACTGCCTCGATAGCGTGCATCGTGCAACGGGCGATACAAAGCGTGCAACATGCGGCGAGTCGGCGTGCAACGTGCAGTGATCAGCGTGTGACTTCTAATGTCTGATGCCCTGTTAATATACAGCAGCCTTGTTGCGTTGATGTTGCGCACCACCATGCTGAATCTTTCTTAGTGGCCTTCTATTCATCCTGCTTGGCTCGTGTTCCGTTCAGCTGCTCTGCTGGCTGCGCTGTGTAGGCTGCCAACATTCATGTCCGGAGCTAAAATCCGAGGCAACTGAGCTGGAGCAGACCGGCACGAGTTTTCCCTCTTTCCTCACGTGCGAAGATCGCTTCATTACGCTGATAACATGAGTGAGTTTGTTTTGGGGGTGAAGCTGGGGTTGGGAAGGTCCTGGAATGGCGACTGCCAACCCACAGCAACTAGCCATTTCATCCATCATTTGGTGCCTGGGGTACCTGATCACTCCCTCGCGCGGTACCTCAGGCACTTAGCGTTTCCCTCGAAAGTTCTCCCGGCACAGTCCGAGTTCTTCGTCGTCACTACAGACACCACCACGGCCATCACGCTCCACACAATGCCGCCAATCTGAGCCCCCAGATGAACACAAGCAATCCATACAGTGGATTTCGCTGCTGAGTACCACATGCGACCGACACTTGATTTGTCGCCCTCAGCTCCAAGCTCGAAACACTCTCGAGGAATCGCTGACTGAAAATAGACAGGAAAGGTCCCACAACTCCATACCCCCCTGTTCCGACCGAGATATTCCTCTCCTTCCGAAAGAATCGGAGTCTGTCAACCCCCTCGAAACCGACCGACTGGCGTCCTGGCCAAAGACAACCGCATCCATTGACATGGACTTTTCCGGCCCTCACAGGTCCCTACATCATCTGACAGATCTACCACATCGAACATCGCTACCCCGAGGAGACGTCTGTCATGGCGTGTGCGCTCCGCGTAGCGATACCGAACAGTGTCATGTTCCAAAGTCGGGTCAGACCCCACCGCTGTATCTCTTGCGACGAGTTGGGCCACCCACACACCGAGGCCAGTTCGACCTCCCGTCTGGTGTGTTCCCACACGCAGCTGGTCTACCAAGTAGACCTATCACTGGGGCCCAATTGCCACCGCGTGTGCGACCAAGTCTCTGTGAGTTTGCTAGCACTTCTGCTCTTGAAGACGACACGCGGGTCGTCTTCTTGGGCACCCACTTCTCTGGCTGCGTTCGGAAACTTGATGGAGAAGGGTAGTAAGGTCCAAGATCCTCCTTGGCTGTTCATCCACTCGCCTAGGCTCCAAGAATGACGTGGAACACTCCCTCAATTACGTTGTCGCTAAGGTTCGACCTGACGTCCGGCTCCATGCGCTAGCAATCTCGCATTTTGCATCGCCCGCAGTGCTGTCCGTCCTCAATCCCATTGCCAGACTCGGCATTTCTACCCTGCTCGAGGCAAGCGGTCGTCCCGGCCAAACAAGCTCGCGCCCTGATTGCCGCAACCACCCCGTGAGTAGCACGCACCATCGTCAGCGCGAGGCTGCTCACTCCATCCGCTCTCCAACTGTCGTGTACAACCCTCCGTTTTCTTTCGAACACCCTCTTGGCAGCTAGTCATGTCCCTCTCGCATCTAATTGCGCTTGCCCGATACCAGTGACCGAAATAGGGCCTACTCAAGTGCCAATCAAGGGGCAAATGGCTGTGAGTAGCTACACAGTTCCGATGCATCGGCGAAGAATTTCAACTCTCAAGCAGACTCTTGGTTCTTCGCTTGCTTTGTGTCTCAGGTCAATACTGGCGCCCATGACAGCAGCAGTAAGCGATTGCTGTAGGATCATGAAAAGGTTCAACACTTACAAACAGGGGTATGTCATCCTTTAGGAGCCAGCTGGCGTTGCTTTTCGAACTATCCTGGTTTCTCTCGTCACGCAGTCTCCTAAACCTTTCTTCCCTAACGCTATCCCGCCCTATCTGAACCATATCGCCACAGGCGTGCTTATCTATTGACTGGCCCGCTGCATCAATCTGCTCGCTGGCAGTAATAGCGGAGATCCTCAATCTCCCGCCTTCATACCCAGCTTGACCGCTAGTCCAAATCGAGGACAGACCACGGTGCATGTCGGATAAACGCGACAGCCAGCAAGTGCTATCTGCCTCGCACGTCTTAAATATACATCCACAGAGCGGCAAGTTGTTTGTCACCCAAGTGTGTTAGTTGACCAAGCCGCCCGGGCACCTCCACATGAGAGCTTCTTTCCGGAAAACGATGCCTTGAGCAAGCCTAAGGAGTAGTATCCAGACCACCGCTGGAATACGGTACCTGCCCATGATGCACCTCAATGGACGAATTCCACTCAGGTGGACGGCCCAGAGAGGCTTTTCGGCGAGCAAGGTCGTCCGCCAAGTGGCACGAAAAAAGACACTGATCATGTGAAGTCATAGCAATGACTGTTGGCAATATGCGCGGCTGTCTTCTCTGTGTGGCCTTTTTTTCTCTTGTCGCAATTGGTAAGATCGTTGGGGTTGGTATGACTTCAGTGACGGCGATTGCTACAGGCACCACACAGGGACCCGCTAGAGTAAACAGCAAGATCTTCCAGGTATGTGGTACGATGACTTTGTTTCGTGCATCTAAGCTGGGGCAAGACCCATGCCTTGATGCGACGAACGGAGACATTGTCTCTCACGGTTACAGCAGGGACGCTTCGGCCTGTGGGCCGTGGTATTCTCACTTTCGGGAAGCTTGCCTGGCTTTGAAGGGGGACCCCCGACTCCGAGATGCAGTCATGGTGGGGCAATAGTCTGCAGTGAGTATCCGGAGAGGCTGTGGTGTGAAGATGCGACTTTGCTGAGCATGTGAATAAGAAGGTGGAGGTGCACAAAGTTGAGCAGGCGTGCATGGACAGGTGCAAGTGCTCGTGGGCAGATGAAGGTACATGTGCAGGTTGGGAACTGCCACCGTGATGGCACCTACTTATCTGGGTACGGACCACCAAGGTAGATCCAACACATGCTGCTCGTGATGCCCAACTCCAGTCTTTCGGGGCAGGAATGGCAGTGCGGTGTGGGGACATTCCCCCAGGAGCAGCATCCTCGTACGAATTTTCGCACGAGCCCCATAAATGGGATGCCAAGGTTCGTGCGGTGCCGGTGGTGGGGCTCGAGGTTGTGTGTCACACAACCTCTGCTATTGGCCACACAAGCTCGTCTAGTGGAGCCATTGGCAATTGGCTGAGTCGACTGCAGCCTACCTAAGGTAGCTCCTGTCATCGAGCTGTCCAGGTAGTCGCAAAGGCGCTATTTCCTTCCAGGTTCCCGTTAGGTCAGTAAGGTACTAACTGCTAATTCTAGCGCTGAAGTCGGCGCCTACACCTACCTACCTCGGATTTTCAGGAGTTGAGGGGAGTTCGATGTCTTGGGCTTCCGAGGGCCACCCATGCCAATCCCCACCAGATTTTGGCGTCACATTGCTCAGATTGCCCGAGGCGCCCGCTTTTTCAACCCTACGTGCCGAACCAAGTGGATGCTGCATCTAATCAGAAGTGGGCGGTGACATGCCAGAGGACCACATATTTCATTTGAGTGCAGTAGTTCTTGTGCAGTGCGGTGGTTGTTTCCACGTAAAATCAGCCCCGGCCAGCTGAGGTGCTGAGGCGCGCCTGCCGAAAACCGCTGCACCCAAGCAATAAAAGCAACAACCCGATGACCTCACCTCCCGGCAGTGTGATTAGTCATAATCCTCCAGCAAAGACACTGTATTCTGTTTGCTGCCCGCCTGGGCATTTGCCAGTCCAGTTCCACCATCTGCTATCGGCAGTCCTCCTCTTTTCAAAACTCTCCAACTCAGCAAAGCTCCAACTCTTCGTTCAATCATTCGGCCTTAATTGTCCTTGCAGGCCTTTAGTTCCCAGCCCACATCATCGCGACGTAAGACTTCGCCATGTCTAACCCGATCGACGACCTCTCGCAGGCCGGCAGAACCGACAACAATCCTCGCGCAGTCGTCCCCGCAACCACCAACCAACGAGCCCGCTCTTCCTCCAACAGGCTTTTCGGCAGTACCGCAACCACGACGAGCGACTAGAAGTCGATTGATTCGCCTTACACGAGTGCCATCCGTCAGGCCCTCTTCCCGGCTAACAAGCGTCCCATTACCCAATTCCGGTGAGCGCTCCACGTTTTGCGTTTCCCAATCCGATGTCCACGAGTTTCGCACGATTGAGTCGACGCAGATTGCTAACCCCCTGCGTTTCCTCCTCCTAGGCTTCCCAACACTTCGGCCGCCCGCCCGCCTGGCTTTTCAACCTGGCGCGAGCCTCAAGCTGACGAGACCGTTGGCCGAAACGGAAACAACCGTGCCCAGGCCCCAGGCGATGACATGACCCACAGCAAGGATCAACGTGCAGACGAGGGCGGCAAGGACAAGGACTCAGGCTCGGTTTCCCAAAGAAAGTCATTCGAGACGCCGGCAAAGCTCAAGATGGTCATCCGATGAACGGCTTGTTGATGATCGAAGTAATTGGGCCCCGGGAGAAGCGCATATTGTTCCGGAGGGATACACGGTGAAGCATGGCTGGCGATGGTGCACAAGTCGCAGACATAGCTGGAGAGCATGAAATAGATCAAACTTCGCCAATATTGTGCAAGCTACGGATCGATCCGCGTGAGGAATTTGTATTTCCTTTCGCATGTTTCCTGGTGTTCTTGTCTAGAGCCCCTTCTAGGTGTGGCCACCATCTCGACCAGCCATTGGACCCCGGAACGACTTGATGACCTTTATCCGCTCGAGATCGCGCAAATTGTCGGTTGCAAGACCAAAACGACGAATGCGTGGTTGTGTCGGCTGGAGCTTGCTCCGACACAGTGATCCAGGTTGGAAAGCCTGCGAAAGGACGCCCGCTAGATTTTGGACGCTTCAAAGGCTTCAAGAAACATCTGCTCTTTGTCTCGGATACCTACCTAGGCGGAAGCGGGATTTTTCCCATGCTGTGATTTTTCCCCAATAAGAACAAATCCAGACAATCGAGATCCCGTTCGATTTTATGATCCAGCTGCCAGCAGCCGTCGCATCTCTTCATTGGAATTGCCTACCAGCTGATCACAGCGTCCCACGAGACTCCGACGTCCCTACATCCACGTCCACCGGTTAAACACCTCTAGTTCTCCAACACGACTCGTCGATCGCATCGCAACACATCGACCAAGCCCATCAGAGCTCAACACTCAATGGCCAGACGCATTATTAATTCTTATACCTACGCGCGTCCAGCGCCGAAGCCGACACGAGAGGCCCTGCGCGCAAATTGTCAACAGAGCTTGCACCCCCACAGCGGCGCATCCAAGTCCTACCTTATGAAGCCCCGAACGAAGCTCCCTGTCCTTGCGAGGCCCCGAAACCTTCCTCCCGGGAATACCCTTTTAGGCGTCGTGACGGCCGAAACGACTATGATATCAAAGCACGGGCCGACACATTGCTCGATGGCGGATCGACATGAGGCACCGTAAAGAGCCCGCGCGCACGTCATCGCGGAAAGAGAGCTGTCAGCGTGATGTGTATCTGTGCAAAGCTTTTCATGCCACACGCTCTGCTTTGCGGATGACATCTACATGTCTATTGATCATTCAAAAGATTTCCCCGTTTTCGACGACGGTGAGTTCCATGAATTGGCCTGGCAAAGTCGATGCAGCTGCCACCCCCTCGGAAGGAGCACCTTCTATAGTTCCTGTGATATTTCAATCTTCTATGAATGGAAGATTCGGGGCGACTGCTAGCTGCAGATGTATGGGGTGCAGAGGATCTCAAGGCGACGCCTTAGGGGTTGAGCGACGATATGTGCAATAAATGCACCACCCAACGTGCCTGTGGATAGTAACAGACCTTCATCAAATGCCTGCTCCCAGGAGACTGCAAATTGAAAGAGCCACTTGGATTGATATGGGCAGTGCACCAGATGTCTTATTTCGGGAAAGTCAAGGAGCTCCATCTCAGCGGTTGCGGACCCCTGGCTGTCTTAGTTGACGGCAAAGCCTATTGCATAGTGACGTTTTCCTCACCTCGAAGACGTGTCCCAGCTTGATAAAATGCTGATATGATTGCTTTTGATCCTTGTATTGGCCGTCATTCCGTCATAGGCAGCCGAAGTTTGACAAGGTACCAATCATATATGGTCGACCCAGGCTTGGGATCGTGGTCTACATAGATCGCGGTTTGCTGGTTTCACGTTTTCACGGTCAACGAAGGACATGACCTGCTGCCTCAGTCTAATCGATTTCCCCGACTATTTGCTTTCCATCCATTCTTGTCTGCTCTGTCGATCCAACCAGGTGCTTGATTGCTTGGAGGGACCCTACACCCCTGTGCGGGGCTCTCAGCTGTATCTGACCTCAGTAACCCTGTCTTTAACGTACTATTCCATTGCCATGTGATGTAACTGCTTCTGCTGGACGAACAACTGATCCAAATGTCGATTGGCATGTTGTTTGACCGAACTGATCACAGGGATTGATTACGAGACCTGCAAAAAGAGAGACATGGTCCACGGATGGCGCTCAAGTTGGATATGGCAGTGACTTGTCCCATGGAATCTATAGTGGAGCCCTGAAAGACGTTGATCTCGTCAGGGACTTTCATTGAAAGCGCGCATCCATTGGAATAATCGCAAGAAAAGGGTCCCAAATCGCAGTTAGGAACTCCAGCCTAAGGCAAGTCACAACCGCCCGCCATAGAATGAGATTTGTCAACTAATAGACTCATAGACCGCAACTATGGTGAGTTTGAGCAGGCCAGCATATCTGAAGCCTCGTTGTAACCCATGAATAAGTTAGGCAAGCAGAAAGTGCCAGTAGACGGCTTTCACTATTGTCTTAACTTACATGCTCTGTAGTTCGGATGAATAAGACGACGGCAACGCCTGGGGGTGACTAATTCCGCGTAAATCTCTAGATTACATGTAATTTCTTCACGGGAGTGCTAATGAAAAAGCAGTGATAGTCATGTTTAAAGATACGGGTCGAGACGAAAACAGATTCGAAAGATTTGGAAACATAAAGAGCTTCCAGTCGAATATTTGGGGCGTTTGGAGTCGTGGGACTTGAAAGAATGAACACGACGTCTGCAGGACTTTAATACGTTCTGGCTCCAAGTCTCTGCAACCCTGGAGGTAATTTTAACTCGAAGCCTTCAGAAGAAAGCCTTGGAAGTGCCACTAAACGCATACGATCCAAATTACTGCATAAGTTGTGCGGAAGGAGGTGTCCACACGGCAATCTTCGCAAACACGGCTTCCCGACGTTGCAGTGACCCTGTTTCGCTCGAGTGGATTCGAAGGAACTTACACCCTACACCCCGGTCGCAGTATCTCCGAAAATGATCATAATAAGCTTTGCGTGACCGTAACTAAGCAAAAGAAAGACCTCAGCCAAGACGAGACTGTGCGAAAAGAAGGACTACCTAAGTAAGGATGAGTATTGTACTTCTGAGCGGCATGATTTGATTGCTATGAGGGTTGTGAGTTGAGCTGGCTGACATTAAAAGTGGGTGAGTCGTAAGTTTTCATAATTGTGTTCTCTATATTATCTTCGTGCATCAAGATGTAGCGTCCGGCTCCGGAAACCCTGGATGAGGCTCTCAAAAACTGAAGCCGCATCAGTATATTTCAACAGCGGGTCGCAAGTCTGTGGATTTGATCTGGCAAATCCACCCCAATCGTGCGCTATTTTAGCAGCTGAATGCTGTAGCATGAAGCAACAACCAAACCAGGTACATATTATGACCGATTGCGTGAATGTAGAACACTGTATGAAGCAATCAGCGGGTTAAGCTTCCACATTTGACTTCTGTCTCCTGAAGAATGAAATCCTACCTAACTAGCTTGAGAATTTGATTGCCGGGTCAAGAATACTGCGACAAAATATGAAGAATTATGTGGAAGCAGATGAAACGAACCCGTAGAGTCGTCATTAGAAGATGTTCCGGGAGATCGATGAAGCCTGTGCGTTTTATACGAATACAGTTTTGATCGCCTCCAGAAGACCGAATGCCAATTGTGAACAATGGAGTATGGGTCGTAGCCAGATGACGCGTGAACGAAGTGAAATCATCTAGCGAACGAATGAGCCTAAACTAGACGACATGAATTCAAGAGGATTTGGGTATTTGAAGTGACGGGATGCCCGTGCCACTGGAAGCCCGTTCGGCGAAGCGCTGAAACTCTGGCTGCAGTAGGACATATCACGAACCCACGACTTACACACTTTTGCCATGAGTATGACCCATCTGAGCCTGCCTTGTGAGTTTGCTGTCACGACTGAGGGACTTGAAGAAGACAGTGTTGAATTGAGTGTACACTTTGTGCTGTACGGAGCTCCAGGCGACTTCACATAGGATAGCGGGATTTCCATCGTAGCACCAGCTTCTAGAAGCCAATTGGCTCTTCTGCCCTTTCTGAGTCGGTGAGAAGGTTTTGATCAACAAGGTAATTTAATAAATTATTGTGTGGTGGGTTATCTGATTGTAAATGCGCTGGAAACCAATTAATTGCGCAAGAAAGACTCTCCAACCTTCACTCACTAAGCCTGTCGCGCGTGTAGCGCCGCTATGCTTGCACGAGTGCCTGATTAACCAGATTAAAAGGGTTGACTGAGGTGTTATGGCGTTGTCTCCCTATCACTGCTCAGCTCCCCTGTTGATTCCCGTTGTTTCAGACCCTTCCAAAGAAATGCTTCGTCCACAATGCTCTGTCCGCTGGTCAGCGCTATAGCCGTGTGTGCCTGGTCAGTGTGGTTGATGTAATGACCGTTAGCGAGGCGGGAGCGGCGACGTTAGCCGTAAGGGAACATATGAATCATCTCCTCAAAGTTGAACAGGCACGATGACCATCCATCATGACAGCAGGTCAACGAGTCTGCGCAGACCGGCTGTGAAGGCATGTTTCCATTCCCAATCGAGGAAACTGGGTATGAGGTTGACTTGGCAGCAAGCTTGACGGAAAATTCGGTGCTCTCCCACTGAAGCGGGTGGTGGGATGGTGCATGTCCTCTGCCACGCGAGAATGACCGCGGTTTGAAATCACACCGAGCACGTGCCCGGTGAGACGTCACGATCGGCGCCATGTTAAATCGGATGTTTGCTGTTGATGCCATGTCTGCATGTTCAGGTTGATGGTGTCAGCCTAAAGCGGCGAGGCCAAAGCAGCGATGCTCTCACCCTGGTTGCACGTTGGACGAAATCACAGGGTTGACGGAGCTTGCTCGTGTTATGCTGGTATCTGAGCTTGCCAACTGCTTCGCTCAGCTACACGACACGAATTGAGCTCGTCAAAAGGTCTGATCTCCCACAACGATTAAGAGTCCAGGCAGCTTGATTGTTCTATTGCGAATATAAGCGCAGACATAAATTGAGAGATATTCAACACCAGAGAAAAAAACCCAACAGGTCTAGCCCTATAATGACATGTGTTTGACTCTGCTGGAATTGTCTTAGAGATGTGTAGCAGCAACTTTGTAGAAGTCATGGTGATGTAGGAAGCAAAGAGATTCAGAGTACACGCCCCCTGGGTCTGAAAATGAGGATGGCATGCTGGCCCTACCGGGCGAAAATGACGGTGCATCCATGGCACACGGGTGCAGTGTTTCATCTGGTCTTCTCTGCACAAGATAAGCATGTCGTCTGAGCCCTGCAGTCTACTGTCGGTGAACTATGTATTGCGAGAATTAAAACTCGCCTAGGGAAACTTGCACGACAAGAAACATCTCGTGCGGGCTCTGCTAAATGAGACTCGACCGCCGCTACTGGCGTAGATGTGTATTTCAGCCAAGCGCCCAACTCTCGCCGCTCATTCCCACATCCCCCCGACATCAGGCATTCATATCCCTTTCGAATTGGCAGTTGCAGTAGCAAACAAGGTTTACATCGCTGCTTGCATCTACCCAGGACTTTCCAGCTGTCGCCTCACTTGGAGACATTGAGACTGCTGCTGGCTGTCAACTCCATCGTGCTCGCCGTAAGAAAAGGGGATGGGGTGCAACCCTGACAGTACGTACCTATTTTGGCGTTGGCCCCTGGTAGCAGTTGGGATTTGGGACGCGTGGTGGGGGTCCCCTTTGCTTGGCAGAGGGGTCGTCTTCCCGCGAGCTCGAGTCTCCGGTTCGAGACGATGCAGAAGCGGGAGGATAGCAGTTGGGATTAGGGACACGCGGCGCGGGTCCTCTTTCGAAGGACGAGTTGGAGGATGGCGCGTAGTCGACATCGCGATCGGCGATCGTCACCTTGCAATGAACGAACGTGCCACTGTCTGTAGGGCCACCCCGGGCCGTACGATAGAGTATCTGGGATGGCTCAGGAGTTTTCCGCGGTAACGGTTGCCACGCAAGCGGGTATCCAGGCGGCCCGGATGGCTCAGCTGGCGGGTGGATTGGCTCGGGAGGCACCCATTGTGAAACGAGTGTCCGCCCGGGGCCGGGGACAGGGGAGTATTCTTCTGGCCCCACGGCCGACGAACCAGTCGGCGCGTGCGTAGAGTCGCTCAACATCATGATGGTGACGGCGGATTGGAGAGTAAAGTATGACGATCAGAGAGGCGAGGATACTCAAAAGGAGATAGAAAGGGAGAGAGAGTGTGTGTGAGAAGAAAAAGATACAGAAAGGGGGAGAAGGCAGGGGACATGTAGAATTCCCAAATGTTTTCCCAATCAACCGCTTAGCCGCCCAACACAAGCAAACAATGTGGCCCAAAACGGAAGCAAACATGTACAGCAAACAAACATGCAGCTCCACACCCATCCATGTGGCACGTAAACAATGCAGGCCCTCGAATGAGGCCTCACTAGTGCTGATAACCACTGTCGGTCAAAATGAAATCGGCCAAAGCGCCGCCAATATCGTACCCGCTCTGGAAACAGCGCGGCGGGCTCAGATGCAACAAATGCCGAGTTGGAGACGGACCAACACAATGCCGATGTCTGCATCAGTGATGGGAGACAGCCGCGATGGGGAACGAATACATCAGTGAGATGCAGGTGACAGAGCATCAAGCAAAGGGTATTGTGCCAAGGTACTAGTCCGTCCGGCATTTATTGACCGCAAATTCCAGACTGCCCTCTGAACCCCTGCAACAGGCATTGCCATCGGATTGCACATAGCGCCTTTGCGAGCGGGCATTATGGGCGGGCTTCTAGGACAGCTGTGATATTAACGAGATTTCTTAGATTTGTGCGAGTTTTTGCAAGGAGTTGAGGACCCGTCGCGCCGTGAGCAAGGCGGATATGGCCGGAGACAGTGAGGTGGGGCCGACCGCCGACGGAGCCGCCAAGAAGCGGGATCCACTATTCTCGGCGTTAAACAGCAATCCGGCATAAACCATTTAGAGCAGCGAAGTATTTGGACAGAATCTTGATATTGCTAGATTCACGATATTTAGAGAGTCAGCGAGTGATCGCAAAATGGTCGGCCTGATCTAGACTTATGGCATCAAAGTTGGTCTTACTGTTCGATTTTCCTTCCAAAGCGGTGAAGATTAACGTCTTGAAGGGCGCGGCACGTGAATTGTACACGCAGATAGGTGGCGCTGATGATCACGAAGTACGAATTGATGTATATCCGTGAAATTCCAGTACAAACCAGACCGTTAGCATCTTCGAAATCATACACGAACCCCAAGACCACGGCAGGTTGATATACATCAGCGTTCAAGCATAAATGGACCGAGATGGAATGCATGGCTCGCTCAAACCCAGGAAGAAACGGTTTAATTCACTGCTAGGAAGCCACATATCAGTCATTCTTTACCCACACCCGACTGGGAGCTCGTGCGTGAACTCGTATCAGCATATGCTGTGTTGCCGTAAGAAGCCGTGGATTTGCAAGTGTCTAAAGGGGCGAGAAGACAAGGGAAATGGTACACGTTGTGAGTCGAACAAGGGTTCTTGTCTCAGATGCTGGCCGTCGATATTTGTTTCCATAAATCCATTGTTACCAACCCCAAGCGGCTCATCTCTTTATATTCGACACACCCATTTCCACGATGCAGTGTGCCCTTCCCCTCGCCCTTTTCTAGCACTCACCGCCGCTCTGCCTTCGCAATGTTCCTGAAATCTTCGACGAGAATCTTCCATACTGACTGAAAGTCACCATTCATCCAGAAGTCTCAAGCTTGTGAGGCTCAGATTGCGGTCTTACACCTCTACGACTCCGCGTATTGCGTCGCACCTACGCAAGTTTTCTTCGCGAACTGAGTGTTCGAGAACAGCCCTGGTGGTGCAGAACACAAAACCTTCCCGCTAGAAACACAACAGCCGGGGCTGGGGGTCAGAATATATCGTTCATGGATGGCCAAAAATAGTTGATGCCGGTAGCGTATATGAATGACGACTCTATTGATATATTGAGCTTACGCCAGACTACTTCAAAGCTCCGCGTTGCATCAGCAAATGATCTGCTTTGACCGAACGGGAAGTCGAATCTGCCACTGAGTATAATAAAGGGACTGAGATGGCTGCCTTGATGACTTCAATCTTGTGCCTACTGTTCCCTTCCACCGACATAGTAAGCTTAGAATCAGTTAGACATCGACTGTTTGTCGGCTGGGAATTATGTGTGAGGGTTAAAGTGAGGGTTTCAGGCTGCATATGCATAATTCTGTTTGAAAGTCTTAGTCGGCAACGTTCCTGGGTGCTCAGAAAAAGTTTTATGGGGGAAGAGAAAAGCGAGATCCATGTCGGGAATGGGCGTAGCGAGAAGAGCAGTCCCACCGGCGCCATCCAGCGAGACTCCTATTGAAGTTGCCCAAGTTTCGTGTTTCGGCTGTTTGAAGGTCTGATGTGATGAAGGGAGGAGAGGAGCCTGTTAGTATTTGCATGGAGTGGCGTTCCATGCTTGTGGATCAAGGTGCAGTTATGGTGGAAGTAGCGAGGTGGAAGCTGGTTGGGTTGAAAGACTCTGCCTGGGTATCGTGGGCGGTGGGTTTACCGTCCACTAAATACAAAGTCTGGCATACATAAGAATAAATGTTCCAGTCTCGCCGAGATGGACTGTCGATTCTAAGGATCAACATTATACTCAACGTGTAGGGGGCTCGGCATTGAAGTGGCTTTTGACGCTAAAGACCGACAGGGCGTCGGAGGAGCACACCGGTTTACACAGAAACTATTCTGAACTTCAGTACCCATCGTCATGGGTTCAATCATAACCACCCACAGGTGAATTCCAGGTCGAGATTTGGATGTGGAATGGAAGCCTCGCCTAAACCATCGCCGCTGTGCGTGTCCTCGTCAACCAGCGATACTCTAAACCAAATCCGATCTAAGCTTCTCCGATCGAAGTCGAGCATAGGAATCAAATTTGCTTGCCGGGTTCAGATATGGTTTGTTCCTCCTTTTGTATGCGTTGGCATTTGCTGGGCTTTCCGTTATCACGATGCGCAGGCACGTGCTTAAACGGCGTGTGAATTATTTCGATGTCTAAGAAGCTGATTTTATGGGGTTGTTCGCCTGTTAGAAGTCTGAAGGGGCTGTAATCTGTTCCCAATTTGACAAAGAAAGATCAAGAAACTGTCGCGCTCTTGCGAGGAATGTGACGACCGGGAGGGATATGTTGAAGCAGAAGAGGGAATGGGAATCGGCTGAACAGCTGACATGCCATCCACATCATCCTCGCACGCGTGAAATGGAGGCAACTGTGGAAAGACCCATATGTTCCAGCCAGCAGTCTTCGTGAAAGAGGTGATAATTCACAGGGTTATCAATCAAGCGATGATCAGTGGGAGTGGCTCTGTACTGGGTTCCGTTCGGCCCCCAGCCAGGCAAACAGTTTCTATCTGAAATACCCCGTATAAAATGATGAGATTGACCAGCAGCCATTCTGAGTGATTGATTTTAGGCAGGGAATTGGTGCATTCATGGGTTGTCTGCAGGTCCACGTGACCCGAAAGTAGGATGTGTGACAAACAACCTCGGCAGCGTCATTACCAACGCAACCGAGACACCGACACTCATCGCGAAGTGCGCGAGAAGACGACAAGTGCCCATCTTTCTTCAGATTTGCAAGCTATTCTGCCACTTTTATTGCTCAAGAATCTTGCACGTGCGCACACACACATCGCGTGATGGCTCATCAAGATCAACACGGAGATTTTGCCTCCAGATCTCGACGCCCCAATTGTCGCATGCATGAATACCACGCAAGAGATGGAGGGGCTGCTGGAATAGCGCGCGGAGGCGACCGGGGACAAGTGCATGATCGGCTACTGCTGACCCCTTCTGTCATGGCCGTATCTGGCTTGAGACAGATGAGGGCGAATCTATTGAAGGCTTTTCCCAGAGGTTGGATCGCGATAGCCAAACTCGCCCTCGTCATGGTGTTTGCTGCGCAGCTCTGTCCCGGTTTTGTGGGTCATCTCATCGAATTCTACTTCCCAATGCTTGCTCATGTTCTCCTGGTTCGATGTTCCGGTACCAAGAACAGGGAACGACGAAAGGAACACCTCAACCCAGGCCAACAAGCGAAAAGACTGGCACAAGCACCCGATCCAGGTGGGTTGTCAGGTATTTTGCGTTCCCGTCCCGTCGCATCAGGCCCAAAATCTATGTGATGGTGTACAGGTCCAGCTTCCAAACCCAACACAAGGTTGCCTCCTTTCACATTCGCCCATCTCCTTCCTCATTTCTCCAATTTGCGTGCAGCCCCGCAGGAACGGAACAGGGTGAAAAGCGCCGGCGGGTAGTCTAGTACTGATTGCATGGAAGGAAATTTGGTTCTGTGGATTGAGGTCGATGGAGGCCGATGTAGGCCGAGGGGAGGCCTCGGTAGCTTGGACGTGCCGACTGGTCCAGAAGGATCTCGGGAGCGTCGGCCGTATTGACTCGGTGATTTGACTCATCTTCGGCGTTGCTGAGAGAGATTTAGACCTGCATGACACAACACTGCTAAGTCAAGGTGTGAAAAAAGACGCCACAACTCGGTGGCAGCTTCAAGGTCTTCAGTAGCAAGCCTGCGAAGTGCGGGCCCAACATTGTGGACCTATTACCGGCCATACACACCAGAGGACAAAGCCGAAAAATGTTATCATGGCGGCAGAAGCATGCACATCGCGAAGGCATATGGCGTGGATGCGGTCGAGGCGGAGGTTGCATAGAGCCAGGACCAGTCTGCTGCAGAAGGAGGGAAGTCAGCAGATGCGCAGCCGCGCATGAAGGTAAAGTGCCGTGCGACGATGTCGTATACATGCAGAGCCATTCACGAGGATGCTTTCTCGAGACCTTGTGGACTTGATCGTGAGGATTTTGCATCAGTTTGCATCAGTGGTACGATTCATGCAGACGGCACAGTGGTTGCCCGCTGTGATCTGTGACACGTGGCTCCCATCTCGTGTGATCTGTTGATGTGTCCTGGAAAGAGATCCTTGTCTTGCCCAGGGATTAGCACGATAACAGAGAATTGGCGGGGGTGGCTAAGTCACCCCGCGCTCTGTGGCTGTGAGGCATTGACTCACTCCCCCAGGCCACGCCTAACACATGTGGACAGGCCCGGCAGGACGGCGAAGGTTTCCGAAAACCGCTCGTTTTGTCGCGAGCGCCACTGCTGGAGACTTGATTCATAGTGCCCTGCTTGGTTTGTGTCGGTTAACACAAGCAAATCTATGAGACCACCAGCTGTCGCTGGTCATCGTCTCTTTCTCCCCTCTTGACCGACTGCATGCCGCCTTATTCCGTCGCATCTTTGCGCGAAGGCCAAGTACGCAGTATTACAGATCACTTACATTCCTTGCCTCTTCATCTTTCACTAAACCCCGCTTCAAGGTTGGCGCACGGAACCGGTATGTCTGGAGGAGCCCTGCCTCAAGATCGCGAATTCCAAACCCCATAATCCCCGACGGTAATAATCCCCAATCATGCACACCCGTGAAGCATGGGAACTTGATACTGCGTCGAAAAGCGCTGACTAACAAGCAGAACACCGCTCAAAAATGGAGTAAGACGCAAGATGAACTGGCCGCGCTTCATTGGAAATCCACAGCGTTATCGGGGCAAGACGGTACCTAAATAGAGTCGAGGTTCAAGTGTCTTCATTAATCACTTTAAATTGACAACTTCTGGAATACCAGCACGATGCATGATTGCCTGCAGCTGATCTCACCGAGCTAAGTGGAATTTGATTACCTCGAAACGCATATTGCTTCCGGTGTTGGTGGGAAGAATGTGAGATAAACGGCAGATCTCGTTCTGTATGAATCATGATCATATCAAGCAGATAATTGACGCTTAAGGATAGCATAGAGGCGCCTCATTCCACGAATGTAATACCTTTTGCGCCTCTACATGTCTCCTTCCAAAATCCCAACGGTTGCTTCGACGTCCTTTCCCCCCTTGATTAGCTCCGATCTCTCGTTCCAGCATTCCCTCCCAATGTATCCAACAAAGTACGCTCGGAATATTTGCAGGGTTTGAGTAATGACATGCCCAAATGGCCATGTCATAAAGCCTGCTGAATCTTTCTTCCCTTCTAACTTTTTTCTTTATAGTTTACCGCTTAGAGGCGCACCTTATTAACTACTATATAACTCTTATAGGGAAATATTTAAAGGCTAAAATAGCTTAAACTAGAGAAACTTCTATAACTACTTAAAGAGGTAAATAAAGAGAGCGTAAATTACTAAAGAGTAAGTATTTCTCTCTTTATACTACTATAACTTATTATACTAAAATACTAAAGTAATACTATATTTACTACTTTTATAACTATTACTTTAAAAGTAATAATAATTTTATTTAATTTATTAGAAAAAAATAGTATAATATTTATAAATTTTAAAATAAATACTTTTTCCTTTAGAATTATAATAAATTTAAAGAAATATTATTCTTCTATTACTTATTAATATATATTATCCTCTACTAATATAACTATAATAATCTATCTTTTTATAAAATATTTAATAAATTTAAAAATATTACTAAAATATTTAAAAATAATAAAATAACTAATAATTAGTATTATAAAGTAAACTAGTTAAACTATTTAAAGTAAAAGAACTTATTAGTAGAACTTAAAGTAGTACTATAGCTTAATAGAGTAGTAGTTAATAAAGGTAGTTAGATATATAGGGGGTAGTTAGAGTAAGGGGGACCTTAAAATAGAAGCCTGCTGAAATGTTTGACCTACCTACCTTTGAAGCTCGTTCTCGGCAGCTTGCCGTTCTTTGTTGCGATCCTCGGTGACTGCAATATGGTGTAAGACCGATTCTTCAATCAGAAAATGCGAAAGATGCTTCAGAGCTGTAGTGGACGGGCGTGACGACAACCTTCCAAAGACTGCAGGTCGGCAACACATGCTTAGGCTTCGATTTTCTTGCTCTGAGCTGCCTTCAGCTCCTTTCTTGTCGCCGAAAGTCTTCCTTTCACCTCTATAGGCCACTTCTATATGACCATCGCGACGGTTAAATCTGCGTTCCATTGCCCCTTACTTAAGAATATTGGCGCCACGGAGGCGGTTGCTGCCTTTTTGTATATAGATGTGGAGGAAAATGTTGCACTAAGCTCACTATATCCCACCTTCTGTAGAACAAGGATTGTCACGCCCGGATGATTCACGGGAACCGGAAGAATCTCGTATATAATTTCTACGGCCTTTGCAGGCATGCTGTCGGGCAGATTATTCTAATGCACTGTCATCTGCAAAACGTCCATGCCTGTCTGCCAACATACTAGGGCGTGCTGGCCGTGCTGTGAATGGAGGAATGCCTACTGAGAAGCCGGAAAACACAACCAGACAACCACATCATGCTGAAAATCTCCGCTGAAGCCTTTCCCCTGAGCTAAATCTGATGCCAACAAAGTTGATACTCCGTTGAGATTCGAGGCGGCTGGTTCTTCTCCTTGGTCATCACTAAGCGCGGAATGGTGGGAATGGTTGTTCATTTTTGATAGTTTCCCGAAACCGAAGTTCCGGAAAGAGTGTTCTCACCGCGGGCTTGAACGTTGTGCCAAGGGTGATGAGCAAAGTATTGTGGGCATGTAACTATGGCTCTTAGAAGGCTCGTATCTACAGAGGACAGGCTCGTAGTCCCGGGCGAAGTGCCGTCTTTATGGGAGGCAAAGGGCTCAGTGTCATTGGTGAAAGAGTTGTCCGAACGGCAGCCAACCTCGATGTTGAGGCCCCGCGAGACTCAGGGCCGTGGGGGATGACTATTACGTCGGGGATGACATTGGGAGAGGTCGCAGTTTACAGGTCAGTGCCAGCCAGGGTAGATACCACGTCGACATCGGCATGGTTGAGCGTAGACATTCCATCCTCGGCCAAAGCTACATCTCTTGGGCTGCTGGTCATGTCAGCGTCGGCGGCTTGATCTCGTCGACACCCCTTCGCGTGTGATGGGGCCTACTGTCTTTTATCAAAATATGAAGGGCGTACCGGAGGCGATTGCGGGATCGGTCACGATCTTTAACGTTCCCAGGATGTTCTACCCGATGTCTGGCGTGCGAATTTCGCAGCACAATAGCACCAGCGTCTTTCCAGTAGTTCTTGAGGACAACCTTCCGACACCTCGGTTTCGTTGTAAGGTTGCGACCCTTCTGACCCACAGCAAAATCCATCTGTTTCAGCAGGCTCTTGGAGGCAATATGCAAATTTGGAACTTCAGGCATACTCCGCACTACTCCCATGTATACGTGAGCACCTTCGCCGACGGGGTACTCGCTTGTGGTTCTCTGTGTGTTGCAAAGCAGCGAAGGGTCGGTCGGGTTCGCAGTCTGATTTACTGTAGGGCGAAGAAGATCCCAGGCCTGCAGGGCCAAGTCAGTATTGGAACTAGAAGAAAGAAAGAGAGAGGGAGAGCGTACGTAGGCACTCTTGAGGGGTCTGAACAATGGTTTGGCGTTGGCGAGTCCTGGTCAGCTCTCTGCCCCTTTCGAGGCCTTGCGAGGAGCGCGAAGGAACTGCGAACTGGTGCTGAAGGAGAGTTGCGGATTGTTTGATAGCTCCTGGAGTTTACTGCGTAATTGGACCGATTGAAGACACCAAATGAGGGTTTGAGAAATTGCTGCCATGGAGGCTGTTCTGCCGAAAGGGCGCGGGAGGGATGCTGTCAGAACCATACCAAAGGTAGAGGGCGTCGAAGTCAGTGCGGGGTTGTAAGCCATTGCCTACGCTGTTACTTCCTGTGTGGCTCTTCCACTTTGACCAAGGCAGGAACAATTGGGCGAGTTTCAGGGCGGCAGGTGTGTGGCGGCAGGTGTGTGGCGGCAGGTGTGTGACGGCAGACGCGCGCAGAAGAGAAGGAGCGATGGCGCAGAGAGAAATTTGGGGCATTAGAACAGGTGGCGAGCTTGCTGCGGTCCAGGCCAGCGAAGATCCGGTTGATATCTCTGGACTACGGAATACTGAGGCAGGTGGGTCCAGACGAGGACTTCAGGTCCCGCGGATGCGCGTGGAGCACGAAGAATCAGCACTCATGCGATATTGAGACGCCTCCCAACAAGGGCATCGCGGACTACACGGTGCCCTGCCGGCTGCGACGCTGTCAATCACTGCAGCCACAGAAACACTCAATTGGACTGCGCTTAGTGAGCGGGCTCATACCCGCAGACAGCGTACTCGTGTTTGCCGAGATCGACGTTAGGTTCGTTGCTGGAGCGGAGCGCAGTGTGCCCATCCCGGACCGCTAAGCCCCCAGTAAAGTCGACAATCTCAGGTTAATATTCAGAAATATCACCATCAAGGCCCCATTCGTCAAGGTCCTACTTGTCAATGTCCCAGTTGTCGATACCGTGACCGTCCAAGGTTTAGCAGCGACTCCACTGGCAGCGACTCCACTGGCAGCGACTCCACTGGCAGCGACTCCACTGGCAGCGACTCCACTGGCAGCCAGACCAACGGCACCGCACCCTGGCGGTGCCCCGGCAGGAGAGCGGAAGGGAGG
>JAKMXA010000048.1:0-222696 GCA_025328625.1 Colletotrichum sp. SAR11_240
CCCCCCCACCCCCCGTTACCGTTCCAATCATGCCCCCCCCCCCCCCCATCTTCCCCTCCACCATCTGGTTTTCATCGTCCGCCGAGACCCCGCGGCGGCTCATCCAGCCCGGTCTGTTCCCTTCCTTCGAGTGTGTTGGTGGGAATTGCAAATGCTGCGGCGCCAGGGGTGCAACATCTACGGCCGCTACGTCCACCAGCAGCTCCAAGCACCAGACCAACCAGCAGCACGAACAGCTCCAACAAGAGCCTTTTCCAGATGAACTTTGGCGTAGTTAGCATTCTGGCCTTCCTGGGCCAGCCAACCACGAACTGAAATGAGCACGCGACGCGAGACCTGCTGGGCTCTAACCGAGCGCACACACGAACTCACATAATGGTGGAGTCGGATTGTCCAGTCTCTAGCAGAATTTGGCATCGCGAATTGGAAATCCTGACGACACGCAGAGCGCCGCAGGGAACATCGATGTCTTGGATGGACCGGCGAAGCTCCCCTCCACTCTCCCGTTCTCCCGTTTGAAGCCCGCTCGCCCGCCCGCCCGCTCGCCGTGAACCACTGCCATCCACGCAGTCATCACATCCTTGAGGGGACACAGACACGCATATCACACAGATAGATACAGGTACAGGCACGGGTGAGACAGAGATATTCGAAAGAACTCCCGTCCAGGGAAAACAAGTTGTGGGCCACTGATTACTACTGCGGTAGCATTCGCGCCGATCAAGACGCACGGTTAACCACATCCCCCTCCACGACCCTTTGCCAATTCCTCCCCCGCGCCTATTGGAACGGGGCATGTCGTAGCTATTCCCCGCCGTCCAGGGTCGGAGACGCGATGGAAAGCAGCTAAAATTCTGCCACGGCGTCGAATGCCTGCCTGGCCCCCTTACGGACACCCAGGTACGGCCAACATCGTCAACGTCAGCTGAAGCTCGTCTCTGCAAGACTATCGCGCCAATGCATGGATGACGGGCAACGCTGTGTGATCGCGGAGCTGAGCTAACAAGGGTGACACGAGTGATTTGATAGCTAACACATGCAGCTAAGAAATCTGAAAAGCTGCTAGCTGCTGCCCAGACGCCCAGATATGCCATCACGAACGTTCGGTCCCGCTATTCGTTGCAGGAATTTTTTTTTTCTATCTGTCTGGTGCAAAAGTCTCCAACGACCCGCGCTCTAGTTGGTCTAGACTACCGCGACTGACTAGGAAACTGATCTGATATTACCAGCCTTGAGGGCCCAGATGACACCAGATGACACCAGAATCCATGTACCGAGAAAACGAACAGACCCCCCTGCAGCCTGATGCGCAAGACGGCCGCGCGCACAGAGCTCGCCGTTCTCTGATTCATGTCAGTGCCCGTCCAGCGTTGCAGTCAACCACAGCGAGATCTCCCGTGGATGAGAAGCAAAAATATTGCTGTCAGATGTCTTGGCTCTGCTTCTTTCGGTGCTGCTGCCGAACATCAGCCTTTGGGACGGCGATTACATGACGTCGCCAACTCTCACTGCCGAAGAGTCTCTATCGATGCGCCCCTCGCCCCCCTACTCCTCCTCGGTTCACCAGCACAAAGGACAATGGCCGATGGAGGGACGGCCTGATCGGCATCCGCCGACGGTGGCCCGCAATCCTGCCCCGGAAAGATGCGCAAACTCAGATCGGTCACTTCTCAGAATGCGAGACATCCGAAGCGACTCAAGCGAGGAACAGCAAAAAAGAAAGAAAAATGACAAGCAAAAAATAAGCAAGCAGAATCGGCTGTCAGGTCTCGCTGCCGCGTGTGACTGGGTCCAATGGAGCCTTCAGGAGAACATTCGAACCCGCAAGATGGGGCTGAGAACGGAGCGCAGACAGCCAGCCGGGGGGCCAGAGAGACATGAGCAACCCGGAATCTGAGCCAAGACTCTCCCTCACGTGGCCGAGACCGTTCTCAGCTCTCCCCGCCACCAGCGCTAATGAGACATGGACAAGTAACAAACGCTGCAGCCATTGGGGCCACAGAACGCTCTCTGCTTTTCTTCGGAACGAGTTTGTCATACTTGGGAGGCTGCTTCCCCCTCCTCCCATCTCTCTCTCTCTCTCTCTCTCCCGCCTGGTTCCCGTGTCAAACTTCCCAAGCAGAGAAAGTCGTCCCGTTTTCCCCTGGATAGTTCGAGCCATCCAACCATGTCCCGTTACCCCCATATCCAAGGGCCCAAACGCTGGGCCCCGGTGCCAACTAGTGGTGGCATATGTCAGTCTACCTGTCTTTGCGCAGGCGCCTCTGCCTCTTGTCTCGTCTGGACCTAGTCAGGCTGGCTGGCTTGCTGTCTGAATTTCCGGTCCTTTGTGTCAAAGCGGCCACCCTAGCCCAGGTCGTCTCTGGGGTTAACACGTCTAGCGTTGACTTAGTCCTTGGAACCTCCCTTGTACCTGGCACTACGGCTTTGCCATCCCATCCAATGTAGGCCAACATACGCCTGTGTTTGTCCCTCTTGGGTGCAATCGCGATTCAGGTCCTCGAGCCGGGACAATGCCTGTTCCTCCCAATGAGCCCCATTTGGCGTGGGCGGTGGCTTGCCGCTTGAGTCTTGTCTCTATCGACGGCCGCCGACTAGACCTCGACCTGTCCGAGAGCTCCTTGCGAAGGAGGGTCTCTGTCTCTGCCTTTGCGTTGCCCAGCTGGGGGGGTCGATCCAGCTGCGAGAACCACGGCTGCAACACGAACAGATAAACAGCCCCCGATTCCCACGCTGCCTCTTGATCCGAGAGATCTGGTTTTTGTTGCATTCATTCACCTGCCTTTCACCTCTGTCAGCTTACTTCCGCCATTTGGCGTTTCTGTAGACATCTAGCTCCTTTGACTACCCCGTCTACCAGCTGACCGAAGAACGGCCCGGCCCCTTACAGCTTACATCCTCTCCCCTCCTTTCGCGCCTGAAGACACCCCTTCATGTCTGTTCAGCCGAGGGCGGCTCATCCTACTAGAAGAGGTACCATGACCGCCGCGATGTATGGGAAACCGAAGCCCAAGGAGTCCGTCCTGGACCTCTGCACGCGAGCGACCCTGCTTGGCAACAACATCTCGGTCCGCATGCTCGAGTTTCTCACCAACGTCAAGCATCAACCTCACGGCTTCCGCGACCTCGCCAATGACTTCCTCGACATCTGCCGCATACTATGGTCCATCGAGGCCGGCCTCTCGGAGGCGTCCCGGGTCCACCAGGAGTTCCCCGCCGACATGATCAAGGAGCTCGACACCAAGTTCCGCCAGACCAACAGCGACTTCCAGGTCCTCGATCACATGATGTTTGAGTTCCTCGAGTACGAGAAGAAGGGTGCCATGGGCAAGATCCAGCGCGGCTGGCGCATGATGTTCGCCGACAAGGAGATCTTCAGGATGAGGGAGTCGATACGCAAGGCCAGGGACGCGCTGAGGATGAGCGCGCTCGTCTTCCAGTGGTCCCTCGGAAACTCCAAGACGGACGAGGCTGTTGGGAATGGCTATGCTGGCCTCGCCGCTGCTCTCGATCGCATCAGCCAGTCTCACTCGACCGTGCGGATCGCTAAATCCAAGTCGTTTGAGGTCCAACATACTCCGCCGGACCACTCTGACGAGACTTCGCCTCCCCTGCCTCCTCTGCCCGCTCTCCCCTCTCAAGCACCTCACCTCCCTCCTCCTTCTCTCGTCGAGAAGATGTCAGCAGACTTTGTCATGCAAGAGACCAGGTTATCACCGGACCCGCGTCGTCGCACATCCATCTCCAACAGGAGTCATCACAGCGCGTCGGATCACGGCGCCTCAACGAGGATCCCCGACAGGAGGATAGGCCGCGATGACATTACCATCTCAGAGCACGGTCACTACGACCTTCAATCCCCAGTCTCACTACACAACCTCCAATCACCGCCTTCACTGCACGGATCTGGTGTGCATTCCACAAGAATCAACATGGACAGGAGGTCAAACCGGGATGATCTCACCATCTCCGATACCTACGATGCCCCCAGCCGTATCTCAGACAGGCGGCCTCTCCGCGACTCTGATAACACACTCTCACCGTCCTCATCGGGCACCGAGACTCTCATTGGCGAGTTGCAAAACATCGCTGACAGCATCCCGGCCAAGGTTGTCCGCCTCAAGGCAGACCCCATGACGATGCCGCGCTGGACACCGCGCCACAACGCCAATGGCAACCCAGCCCTCAAGACCTCTCTCATTTCCGCCGTCCAGGGCAAGAACCACAAGCTTGTCGAGCAACTTCTTGACCGCGGCGTATCACCAGACACGGGCGCCGAGAACCACGTTCTCGTCGATTCGGTCCTGTGCCAAGACCACGAGAGCGTGCGTCTCCTGCTGCTCTTCGGCGCTGACCCCAACTCGCCCGACAAGGATGGCATCACGCCTCTCTTTGCCGCGGTTGAGATGAACTCTGTTGAGATGGCCAAGATGCTTCTCAAATACGGCGCTGATCCCAATCTCTCTGCTGGCTCATCGCAGGAGTCTCCCTTGGCCATCTCCGTCATTGACGGCAAGATCGACTTCGTCCATCTCCTCCTCACGTACGGCGGTGACCCGAACCACATCATGGCCAACGGCAACACCGTCCTCATCTGCTCGATGAACAAGAGCACGCCAAAGAAGCTGGTCGACCTCATGCTTGACTACGGCTCGGATCCCAACGTCAAGAACAGGGAAGGCAAGACTGCCCTGTTCGAGGCCATCCAGTCCGCCAGAGTCGATCTCCTTACTGCGCTCCTGGACCACGGTGCCAACCCCAACTTGCCCGGCCCCAAGCACATGCTTTGGCCAGCGACCTACCAGGCACCATGCCTCAAGGTTCTCCTTGCCCGCGGCGCCGACAACAAGAAGACGCCAGGCAACATGGAGCTCGCTGTCAGCATCAACAACATCGAGTCCGTCCGCGTCCTCCTCGCCGCCGGCGTCTCCCCCAACCTCAAGAAGGATGGCATCTACACGCCGCTGTGCACGTCCATCCGTGACAACCGCGCCGACATCTTCGAGCTCCTCCTCGAGAGCGGCGCGGATCCAAACCTCAACTCCGCCGAGTACCCTGCCTTCAAGTGCGTCACTCACTTCCGCACCCACTTCCTCCCCCGCCTCGTCGCCGCCGGCAACGATCTGCACAACCCCAAGGGCATCATCGAGATGGCCGTCCGCGTCAATAACATGGAGGCGCTCATGTGGCTCCTCGACCAGGGTGTCAGCCCCAACGACAAGGGCGACGACGGCAACACGCCCATCACCACCGCCATCCGCGAGAGCCGCATGGAGATGCTCGACGAGCTCCTCGCCCACGGGGCCGACCCCAACGTGCGCGGCTGCGACTGGCCCATCGTCATGTCCGTCCAGCGCCCGGACGTCCTCAAGAAGCTTCTCCCCGCGGTCCCCGACCCGCGCTCCTTCAAGGGCCTCATGGAGCGCGCCGTCGTCGCCAACCAGCTCGACAGCGTCAAGCTGCTGCTCAAGGCCGGCGTCTCCGTCGAGGACAAGAACGGCGGCGTCTTCTCCCCGCTGACCAGCGCCATCCGCGAGGACAACAAGGAGATGACCAGCTTCCTGATCCACGAGGCCGGTGCCGACATCAACGCGCCCGGTGAGCACCTGCCCATCGTCAAGGCCGTCCGCCGCTGCCGCGGCGACGACACCGACATCCTCGAGATGCTCCTCCGCAACGGCGCCGACGCGAACAAGATGTACCGCGGTTGGAACGCCATCATGCAGGCTGTCGAGAACGGCGACGCCAAGATCCTCAAGATCCTTGTGGAGGCTTGCGGTGTCGACCTCGAGGCCAGGGATGAGGCCGGCCGCACGGTCATGGAGATTGCTGCCGGTCGCGGCTGGGAGGAGTCTGTTGGTATCATCCTCTGGGATGGCAAGAACAAAGCTTAAGCAGCGCGTTTCGCTCCAGCACGATCGCACCACCCTTTTCTCTTAATGTGTAAACTGACCCGACATGGTGCTGACGGCAATACCACTTAATTCCTTTTGTTCATGTGTACGAAATACGGAGAATGGGACGGGCAACTCAAGTTTTTTCCGTGTACATGGAAGGGGGCTATGATATCAGACTGCTTTTCCTGTTTGTACTGCGACTGGATATCACTCTTCGTGTTTTTCTTCGTTTCAACATTCCCCCCTTAGACTTAACCTACCTTACTCTCTCAATTGATGCTTACTTCATATTTCACATCATCTGAAAATATTCGCTTTGTTCTGCGCAGTATCTCCACGTGTACTAACCAGGAAGATGGCTCATCTGCTATTTTCCTGATGTATTAGTGAGGTCATGCAAGACCTAGCATGGGCTGCATCGTGGTTTTCATTCGTACGTCCGCACATCTTGCCCAATCACCTGGAAAAAATCCTTTTGCACGATCTTGGACATTGACTTTGGAGACCATCTAATCCTGTCCTAACGCTACCATTTACTGACGCTACAGACCTTACTTTCCTCGTCGATGCTATCGTCGTTTTAATCACTAATATCGTCACATGTATGTCTTCCAAATTCATTATCATTACTCTTATTCCGTAAGCTCATCCGCTCGGGTAGCAAAAGGCAAGCATGATTGCATGCGTGAGCTCAGGTGCCACTGCGTTCTTGTTCCGGTGGGGCGGCGTTGAGCCCTGGATCGGGGATATCTCCGATGCGTACCTGATGCCGGGAAAGAGCCAAGCCCGGTGGAGAGGGAAATGGAGAACCAAGGAGTTGCAAATCGATGTCTTTTGCTGAAAGAAAAAAATTCAGATCACTCAATTGCTTTAGCCGGAATTCAGTCATCGTATGGCATTACCGAGGCCGGTGGGATGCCGCCCTGTGACATGGCCTGGCGTAGACTTGACATTTTGTAGACGATACCAGTTGTGTTTGTACTTAAATAGGACATTTGCCAGTAGATAATGTTCTGGAAATCACACACATTCGCACCCGCTACCCTTCAAGAATCCCCCCCCTCAGAGTTGCCACAATGAGAGCTCTTCCCGTTCTTACCAATCTCGCGGCTTTGGCAGCTTGCTCAGCTGCGGCAGCCATATCCTCGAGACAGAGCGCCGGATCAGCTACGGTTGATGTCTCTCAAACTACAGGTGAAGCCGCCTTCCTTGGGTCCGGCTTCATATATGGCTTCCCGGACAATGACCAGGATGCTGACAACTCGATTCCCGACCACTTCCTCACCGATATCAAATTCAGGACGTGTCGCGCTGGCGGTGCTCAGATTGCTGCTTCCGGCTGGGCAATCGGAGGTGAAGAGGGCTACCGTGGCCGCTTCGATTCAACCCTTTCTAACTATCGTACCACTCGCAAGTACAATGCGGACTTCATCCTTCTCCCCCACGACATTTGGGGCTCTCAGGGCGGCTCGTCTGCTGACTTTCCCTTCCCGGGAGATGACGGGGATTGGTCTGGAATGGAAACCTTCATCCGCCGTCTCATCTCTGACGTTAGAGCCAACAACATGCTGGACGGTCTGGTGTTTGATCTCTGGAACGAACCTGATCTCGAAGGCTTTTGGAATCGTCCCTGGTCTCAATACGTGGAGTATTACGTTCGAGCTTCTCAACTACTGAGGTCTGTTCTATCTTAAATGCTAGGCGTTCTTTGGCAACTGACGTGTTTTAACAGGAATGAGATGCCCGAGGCAAGAATCAGCGGGCCATCATCAGCCCATTCACCAAGCCAAGACAGCGCCAACTGGAGAGCGTGGATGCAAGCTGTCGCCCAGGGCAATGTGGCCCCAGACATCTACTCATGGCATCAAATCGGGGCATGGGAGCGAGAACCCGATACAACTGTGCCTGCCCTCCGCGCTCTTCTAGCCGAGTATGGGCTCCCGGAGAGGCCAATCGACGTCAACGAGTATGCCTGGCCGGATGAACAAAACCCTGCTAACTCGGCTTACTACCTTGCACAATTGGAGCGCCACAACATCCGCGGCCTGCGCGCCAACTGGGAGGGCGGCGAGAATCTGCACAACTACCTGGGCAATCTTGTTGCCAAGAACGATCAGGGTTATTATCCCAACGGAGAATGGCAGCTTTACAAGTACTATGCAAACATGGTTGGAGAGCGGGTGTTGACAGCCGCATCTTCAGACCTGAAGTTTGATGCTTTCGCCGTCTTGTCGAATGGGTACTTGAAGATCCTCTCGGGTACCAGGACCGTTCAAAACCGCTACGATATTGTCCTCAAGGGCTTGGCCGAACTTGGACTCCCTGCACAGGGGACGTTGGAAGTTCACAGGTATCAGTTCGACTGGGGCGGTGCTCAAGGACTTGTCTATGATGCCCTTGACCTCGGCTCATTCACGTACAGCTACTCGGCTGGCGAGGTTAGTTTTGACTCTTACGAGCGGATAAGAGCTTATCGATACTAACATGCTTCTAACAGCTTACCATTCCACACGACCCGCCAACTGCTGCAACGGCATTTGCTTACGAGATCAAGCTCACCTAAAGCTTCGTCTATCGTCTCAAGCACTGGGTTGAAATTACATGCGTCGGGCTTTCACATATTCTCCCTTCTAGCTTTATACATTCGTACAGCAGGTTATCCCTTGCGGGCACACCTTGTAAATATGTAGTTGCACTCGCTCGTTGGCGAGAATCAAATGTACCGTACGCCTAACTATGAAGGACAAGAACAACACTTCCCAAAGACGAGGACTGGCGTTTGCAATCCGTGCAGCATCGAATACAGACTAGCCGCTCGTGTCTGGCAAACCGAAGCGCTCGTCGACCTGCGGGTTGCTGAGAGTCACGTTCGAGTCAAGCGCGAAAACCTCATGGTGTAAAAAGTCGCGAACGCCATCTTCCCACTTAGTCTTCTGGGCGAAGAAGTTGATGAGCTTCCTGGACTTATCGATCCCGTCACGGGCACCAATGACGTTGTTGAAAGTGTCGAGGTCCTTCGGCACCCGCTTCAGCTTCGATCCGTCGTAGTGAGAATGACGGTTCGACTGGTTCGCATATGTGTGGAATGTGATTACCGGCCCGAGCTTTGCGTACTTTCCGGGCTTGAATCGGCGATACCCTGTGATAAGTCGTTAGTCATTGGTCTGATGGAGGTAGCCACAGCTGAAATATTCCTGATAGCAATCGCATTGATGCTGACAAGCGTACCTTCTTCATCGTTTGCGTCCAGATCCCCTGGGTTCTTGAGCCTTCTCAGCGTGTGCCCAAGTGCATATGAGTCCTGGATCATGTGAAGGCAGTTTCCGAGGGCTCGCTTGGGAATATCGGCATGTTGATAGGACGGAGTTGTACCCAGAAACATTTGCTTTATGCTCACGTCATCCGAGGGAATCGAGCTGGCATTAAATCGATCGGGAAACCTTTTGCCAAGCCTGTCGGCTGCCGACACATCCTGGCCTATGGCAAGTTTGTACATGATCTCCAGCCAGTCAATCATGTTCTTCTTGGTGGCATTAGGGTCTTCATTGGCCTGCGAACTCAAGGCGTGAAGGAACTGAAGGTCACCAAAGTGACTCCGCTTCGTGAGTCCAGATTCCTCGCCGGTCAAGAACTCCCCAAGAAAGTCCGTGGCGGCGCTCATCTGGTTGTTCTTTTCCTTCGAGTCGACGAACAAAAGGCAATTTGGGTCGTCGCTCCAGATGAGCCCTCGCATGTATTCCCATTGGTCCGCGTTGAGACTTTTATACTCAGTTCCCTCGGGGAAAGGGTGCTTGGATCCGATGAAAGCGGCGATGGCCATGTCCTCGTGTATCGACTCCTTGAATCCTTCGACGCCGATCTCATAGCTCAAATGCAAGTCTTTCCCATTCTCGATCACCATGTCGGTGTTACTGAGTTGAGAATATAAATCCGTGGATGAAGCGCCCTGCAGCAGAAGGCACCACGCAGCGGGCAGTACGGAGCGCATCATGAAGTTGTAGGAATCCGGATGTTTTGCTTGATGAGGCATGGGCGCACGACTTGGCACCAGCAGCCGCGTCTTAAGTATGTCGCCAGGGCTGGGTAGGCATCACGATTTTCAATATTTGGAATTGAAAATCGGCCTAAATGACGTTGAAAAAGGTCACAGAAGGCTACGAGAATGTATTCTGATACGACACTCCCCCTGTTTAGGGTATGCGGCGTACAGAAAGTTTAGGGCTATATACGGCGCCCGCATAGGAGGCTTTTTATTTTACTACGAATCTGCGCGATGGTGTAATTTGAGTGCTGACTATTGGATTGTAAGATGGGTATATTAGGAGCAAGGCAGTGAACTGTTTTGACGGTCGAGGTGCACGACGCGCATTCGTCGACTGTCATTGGGTGAACGGTACATGCGGCGTCGCAAGCAGGCGAAGCCGGTGAGATCGCCTGTGTTCGTCTCTTTAAGGCATCAGACCAAGCCACAGCCCAATAGTTTGGGTTCCACGTGCAACTCCAAAGAAGCCTTCGGCAAAAGGTCACGTTGTCAAACTTTCCCCCGGCTCGAAAACTAATTTGAATGAACCCTGTGTATCTGTGGCTATGTATTTCCTCACAGCCCGCTTGCTAGAGTTCGATATTGCCGTCCTAGAGCTGTCCCAACGATGATAACACGACTTGCCATCCAGGCCTTGAGACTGAAGCAAACGTATGTATATGCTGTGCAAGAATCGATTATAGTGGAAATCCTTGAAGATCAGATGAGAAATAACTCGAATCAATATCCGCAGCAGTACTTCGCAGTATCATCATCGTTTTCAGACACCTAATAGCCCATAGCCACCTGTTTCACTGACGCTGCGCAATACTAAAAGAGTTGGGGCAAAGGAGGATGACTAGACATCAAACATAGAGGCCTTTGGTGTTCTCTGATAGTATGGAGTTGTGAGAACCGATTATTTTGACACCTTCCATCCGCGTCTGGGAACGGGGTCAGCAGATTAGAAGGAATGCAGGCTCTACTATGTCCCGACGAGCCCCGGAAATATGCGTATATCCTGTCTTGTTTGAGTAGTCAACAGTTGGTATTTGCTCCAACCGGCAGTTAAAGAGCCCCTGTCCGACGGCCTCGGAGTTTTGGTGTTGCTTGAAAAAAGTCTAGGAGCACCTTCCTTTGAAACATGCAGCTTATCCGCCAATTACAAGAGTCTGTGTGAAGCTTTTACTCACAATCAAATCGGCAGGGTGGAATAGGATGTACTCCCTTATCGACTAATCCGTCCCAATCACTGTAGCGTCGAACAGCGAACGGCTTGAACGGAAATATCAAAGAAAGATGACGAGGGATATGGGATTGCCGCTTGCCCAATTCGATTCGGATATTACGGCACGTAGAAGATGTGCACTTCTGAGGTGAGACTGACGGTCTCTCCTTATTCAAAGACGCTGGTAAGATGGGTAAAGGTCATTGGTTCCGAAATAAGCACTTGAATCTGACATGATCCGTTGGTATCGGACATGGCGCCCGACTCCGAAAGATGGATCACTCAGAACAGCGAGTTGACAGGGGTTGATCCCAAATATTCAACACGATTCGTTCCACCGCAGAAAAAATCCCATTTCCAGGTTATCGGATTTCGAGTCGGTGGTTCTGCGCATGCGCCCTGGACCTGGTCGTCCTTACGACAAGGGAGCCTTGATGTGTCAATTCCTGTGACGTTGTCTGAATTTTGAATGATCATAAAACGAGCCTAGAGTCAGTATGTTGACAAGATAGTTCCTTATCAATCGTTCAATAGAAGACCATTGATGCATCAAAAAAGTTCATCCTTCGCAGATCCACCGCTTTGTTCTTAACTTGTGGTTGCTGTGTCGCATGATGATTTGCATGTGAATAACCTCGCGGCGATCGACGTCATCCCGTCATCCTGCAGGAGGCGATAAGGCGGGGATCTGGAGGGTTTAAAGGAACCTAATTCAAACCTCAACAAATACCACTCTCTTTCATCCCATACTTGGCACATTTTGACTGTAATCCGACGTTATAATATCGCGAATGCCAGAAACATGAGGGGGTCGCATCAATCCAACGGCGCCGCATGCGATTCGCAAGCGGAGCACCCGAGCATTCCCCTCGTCGATCTGGACGGTCTCAGAAGCGCGCAACCGCAAACAGCGCAGCAGGCGGGCAAAGCGCTAGTCGACGCATTCAAGACTTTCGGCTTCGCGTATGTCAGAAATCATGGGCTGCCGCAGGAGACCGTGGACGCCGCGTTCCAATGGGTTTGTCTCTCCCGACTCATGTCTGTGCATGATATCATAACTCACAATTCCTTCCAGAGCGCCAAGTTCTTCTCGTTGCCCCAGGCAGAGAAGGAAAAAGCACCGCATCCCCCAGAGGGATGGTGGCACCGGGGGTACTCGGGCATAGGCCGAGAAAAGGTCACGCAAATGGTGTTTGACGCCGACGAAATCAGCGAGCGTCGCAAGATCCCCGACTTTAAGGAATCATACGAGATTGGCCGCGAAGACGATGATCATCTCCCCAACATTTGGATTCCCGACGAGTCGCTACCTGGCTTTCGGGCGTTCTTCAACAGCTTCTACGAGGACTGCTACCAGCTCGAACTCCACCTGCTCCGGGGAATGGCGCTGGGAATGGGATTAGACGAGGCCTTCTTCCAGGGGTACCACGTGAACAAGGACAACCAGATTCGGCTCCTCCATTACCCACCGGCCGAGGAAAAGTTGCTTCGCGCGGGAAAGGTTGAGCGGTTGGGTGCGCACACTGATTTTGGGTCCATGACATTGCTCTTCCAGGACGAGGTTGGAGGGCTGGAGGTAGAAGATCCTAACGAAGCGGGACATTTCGTCCCAGTGCCGTATATACCTGGGACGATCGTCGTCAACATTGGCGACTTCATGCAGCGGTGGAGCAACGACACGCTCAGGTCGACGATGCATCGAGTCCGGGCGCCGCCGCTGGAAACGGATATGAGCGGCAGTCGAGTCACACGGGCGCGTTATTCCATCCCGTACTTCATCGGCGCCGACTCAGAAAAGACTGTTGATTGTGTTCCTGGCTGTTTCGGGCCCGAGCGACCCAAAAAGTATGACCCGATCAACAGCCGGGAGTACATCGAGATGCGTCTGAATGCAACGTACTGAGAAAAGGCGGGAAAATTCCCACGTGTATTGCTTCCATGTGTTTTTCTTGAGCGGGCATAATGGAGTCCAGAATCCCATCGATCCATCAGAGAATCCCAAAAGAACACTTGTGGTTGGCGGTATCCTCATTGCCAAAGCTGCATGCCGTGGAGAACATTCGCATGCCCCTCAACATGCCTGTTTGTGCGTGGCCAGAGTCCCGCTGAAGAATGCCGTGATGTCCACTTGAATGTCCAAACTCTCGTCGATCTCCGTCCCCTGTGCCCCTGGATTGGTGATGAGCGCCGAACATGGTAGTATTCAAATCTTTTGGTCAGCGGACTTGGCGCTCCATGACACGTCGAAAACCTGCAAAACCCCAAGCTGACACCACCGGCAGATAGGCCACCACCCACCGCCGAAAGGCGGCTGGCTGGATCCCCAATCCAGGATGGTGGATGCGGTGAGCCAGGCGACCGAGGGGCTCGTTCAGAAGGCGAGGATGCGCACGACCGCGCGTTATCCGCTGTGGGGATGTCCTATGGTGGTTCCCTGATATAGGATGGACAGGGACCAGGGATCATTCTCGTGACCCGTGGGAACACGTTCCACACTCTCTCGTCCCGTCGAAGCCTTATTTTCTCCTTTTCTCCGCCTGGTAGGGAACGGCAGACGACGAAGCATAGCATCGCGACGAAACGCCGACGGAGCATCATCGAAAATGTGCCCCGAACAGGACGAGGATCAAGCGACCGCGGCCGCTCAGCAGAACCAGGACGCGGCGGCGGCCGCTGGTATCTTGCCCGCTGAGCACTGGGTGCAGGCGGCACGAGTCAGTCGACACGGCGGTCCGACCGCGTTCCCAAACTTGGTACCGGAGATGATTGACGGCGTGCTAGGAGGCTGCTAATGACGGCGACAACGACTCGGCGCTAGGCGACGACAATGCCAGCTCTACTGCGTCGATCACCTCTACCATTCTCGAGTACCGAAAGATTCACGGACGCACGTTTCACGGCGAGGTCGGGAATGCCCAGTACTGGTCAGATGCTCCGAGTCTGGTTGAGCGGGTAATCATGTCACTAACACTAGTTGTAGGGGGAGCAACGATGAGCAGCAGAATGAGTGCTGGGACATTAAGTGAGATGAAGTAGTGATACTGAACCTGACAGGGGACTGACATGCGGCAGTCATCATCTTTTGACACTTTCTTGCGGCGATAAGCTTCACTTGGCACCGATAGACAAGAGCAAGCTGACCAAAGCCCTGGATGTTGGAACTGGAACTGGTGAGCATGCAAGTGTTCGACTTACATGAGACTCAAGCTGATCAACTGTTTGAACGCAGGTATCTGGGCTATGTAAGAATTCGATATTCTGCGATGCCAGCAAATCTCTAACATTGCTCAGTGACTTCGCCGATGAGAACCCGGAATGCGAGGTTATCGGAACCGACATCTCGCCCATTCAGCCAACATGGGTTCCTCCCAACTGCAAGTTGTAAGTGCGAGAGCCTTTCATCTCATCGCATACCCACTAACACTAAAACAGCGAGATCGAGGATTGCACTCGCGAGTGGACTTTTGCTCCTGGAACCTTCGACTACATCCACATCCGTTTCCTTGTCGGAAGTATCGCGGATTGGCCAGAGCTGTTCAAGCAGGCCTACGCAGCTCTCAAGCCAGGTGGCTACCTCGAGAGTTTCGAAGTCTCTCCCGCCATTATGAGTGACGATGACACCGTCCCGGAGACTAGTGCGCTGGGTCAGTGGGGCAAGTTCTTCGAGGAGGGCGGCCGGAAGATGGGCCGGACCTTCCGCGTTCTCGATGAGAACCTGCAAAAGACCTCCATGGAGGGAGCTGGTTTTGAGAATATCACGGAATGGAACAACAAGGTACGATGTACCACTTTCTGGCTTTAAGCGACGATACTGACAAAGGACCTACGAAGGCACCTATTGGCAACTGGCCCAAGGACCCTGTTAAAAGAGAAATTGGCGAATGGGCGCAGTTGACGCTTCTCTCCGATATTGAAGGCTATGTCCTCTTCATGGCTAACGTCATGTCAACTTGGAGCAGGGAGGAGATTCAAATCTACGCGGCTCAGCTCCGCCGCGAGATTAGGTCTGGTAAGCTGCATGGATACTACCGTCAGAGGTGTGTTTGGGGACGGAAGCCCCTCGATCCCACTCCGGCGCCAGAGCAGTAGAGAACGATTTCAATTGCAGCTGCATCCATTAGCATCAGCAAGCCTGCAGGAATATCATATTTCGGTCTTTAATTCAGACCCGACGCAGCCGTCCGTACGATAGGAATTAGGTAGTCAACGTGAATGCAGGATTGTCCATGGTGAATCCTATTCAACCCGCGGAAAGGGGAGCTTTTGTGTTAATTAGCAAAGCCATTAATTAGTGTTCAATCGCAACTCATCGCAATATGTGTCACCCCATATTACTAGTCGATAACAATCCTAAAGGTGCTAAGGAGTATTATACCTTATGGTTAAGGAAGGTAATATTAGGTTCTCATATTTTGACACCGGCTGCGTTCATAGAATTTCATGCTTCTTTGCTCAAGAGCAGAGAAGCTTATCGTCTTGGAAAGACTTGCTGTTTAGCTTGATGTGAGGTGGTTTAAAGGCCAGTAATCTTAGTAAAAGATGGAGATCAGCCAGGTCAACGGTCTCATCCACGTTGAGGATAGTCTAAGAACTTACACGAGACGAGTGTGAAGGAGAAGAACGCGCCTAAATAGACCTTCTGAGGCAGAAACATAGGCCAAGCCGAAGGTGAATTAGTAAGAATAACACTAGGCAACATTTTGCGTTCTTCGGCTCTGTACAATTGTGATGTAATTGCAGTTCCCGTCTCAACTGCAATCGTATCATAACTTTGGACAGTTCCCAATGCTCTTAGCATTTCGCTTACGGCTACTCCATACCTAGTAAAGACGTGAGCATATAGACATGTTCGGAATGGCGGCATTTGGGAAAGGAGAGGTCAGACAGTGTGAATGTTCTGTGGATGTATACGAGGTCATGTGTCCATTGATATTTGCATCCTTAAGGTAGACTTTACCACGTAGCATTCCTCAACGCCGCATGCCTCGAAGATGACAATTGCTGAGATGTTGAAATTTTTACACTGTAATCGGCTTCCCTGTCTTCCCCCTCTGACTCAACATGCACGCTGCCTACCTTGTGTGGCGTAAACTGTGCTGCACTGCTCAATTCATGTACAGCATCCAGAGATGCATCGTTAACACCATGCCCTCCAGCCGGAGACGTTCCTCCCACCTGTTGCCACATTCTAGAATACCAAGCCTTCGATCTGCTGTCGGGTACCATGATTGTCTACACAAAGCTTACACAATAGGAAACTAATTGAAGAACGATTTTCCAAAACATCTTTCACCTGTATTGATAACTATTATGGCCTAGATAGTTGCTGCCGCATTTGTCCATTCGAGTATCCCACCCTCGCCAAAAGCAAAATCATTCTCGATTTGCGAGAAGAGAAACTGATTAGCCTCTTCAGTAGACCACGACCAGGGCGTGTCCGACGCGAGCAAAGTATCAAGTCCATCCATATCGCCACCAGATTCATGTATTGGAGAGCCTCCTGTGTCTAAAGTCCTGTCGTCTTGGCGGTTGCCCACTTGACTCTTGTCTGCACCACCAGTCACCCCTGAGTCATCCTGCATCTGGAGTCTCGCCGCCGTAGACCGATCCAGGTACTTGAAAAATAGCTGTAGCACCCAATTCCTGACCTCCCAAGTCTTCTGCAGTTCCTGTAAGCCCAGAAGACACAACTTAGCTCTGTGCTCGAGAATAGCGCGACCTGTACCCCGGGACGTTCGAAGGTTGACCGTGTGTATGCAAAGGGTATTGAAGAGGTTCGTAATAACATGAATCTGACCATGTCGCAAGTTCCCCTCAAGAAGCATATCCTCGATGATCCTTGAGTTGCGGGCAGCAGCTTGGAGAGCGACTTGTCCGTCAACCTCTCGGCCTTCTTCTGCACTACCGATACAGCCTGACCTGTACAGGAGAATTAGGAGGTTGTTGTATGCAAGATGTAGCATATTGCAGTGAAACCCCGGTGGGTCTCCGATATCGTCTGTACTACCACGCATTGCGATAGGTAAACTCTGTCTCCAGCGAACAAGATCGTCCTTCATCTGTGAACGGTCATTCGTGCTGAGCGACTTGCTGGGGAGATATCCACAGTGCACAATCTTTCCCAGAACTCGAGAGAGTTGAGCCATCCCCATAACATATGCAGTATACTCTTGTGCCTGGGGTGCTGTTAATGACAAACTGAAGGCATGTTCGAAGTCTGGTTCGCTCAGGGGCTCGATATCGCAGTCTTCGTCCCTTATCCGGTTTGGGAGGCCTAGAGCAGCAGCACATTGCCGTTCCCTGATGTAAATCGACCACCACAGCCGCCGCCGAAGCTTTTCCGTATCTGCATCTGATGATTTTGTAGGTGCCGATCGATGCAAAGCTTTCGTCTGGGCGAGACTGATGGCAGCACCGAGCCAATGGCGCGCATCTTTCTCAAGCAGGGCACCGGCTCGCCAGAAGCTCAACAGAAATAAAGACTGAGTGACTGTAAACTTCTTTGGTTCAAAGTCTACGTCGTAGATGTCTTTTGCCCTGTTGTAGAACACATACTTGGCCATGTGGCGGCTTCCAAGACCAAGTGCCGGCAAGTCATCCTCTTCGCAGTGGATGACCGCGATGAAGAGCATGGCCTGGAGCAGAAGGGGAGATAGAGTTTCCAGCTCATGATGATGCCATATATCCTGTTCATCCACAATCGGAAAGCATAGATGGAACCACTTGAAGTATGCTCGAAGCAACGCCTCCACAGCCAGCTTTGGTGGAAATGAAAAGACGCCTTCAGCTTTGAGGGACCGTATACGAGCCTGTCTTCTCTCAACCTCCCAAGGCGGAATCATATTCTCGGCCCTAACAGCATTCGGCACCGAGTGGAGAAACCTCAAGTTTTCAGGCGGCGAGACACCGGCTCCTGCTGGAGTGGGATACCCATGAGTGACGTACCGTATGGACGTCGACTCTCCCAGGAAGACTGATGTTTCTTCTTCCTGCCTGCCATCGATTGTGTCCGGGACTGTTTGCGGCTCGGGCTCGCGCACGGTAATGGTACTGTCAGCTTCGAAGACTTCGAAAGAATCTTCCTGGTCGCGGTTCTGCGAAAGTGCAGCAAGCACTTGAGATGCAGCGACATGCTCGTCCGCATCATCGATCGTGGAGACGGTGCCGAGAGTGTCGTCGGCGAAAGCCGGCGATGGGCTTGTATGCGCAGAAGAGGCATTGGTATCCGGTCCGGGACGCCGCCGGGAGGGCCGCGGGTGTTTGCCGCGCCGTGACACTCGGAGCTCACACGGCACGTTTGCGGCGGCGCAATTCCGACACGGTACTCTCTCGGTTACATCGCACTTGACCCGTCTGGCATTGCAGGCGAGACAAGCTTGCCGAGCCCTCTTACGTGGGGTTGGAGCCATTGCCGACGCACCTCATTACCGATCGCACCACCCGAAGTTGGGAAAATAACCAATCGCCGAGCGATTGCGTCCTCACAGAGCAGCCTGAAACCTATGTGGCGATCCAAGACATATCTGGAATTCCCGCTCGATGTGAATCTGGCTGGTGGTTGTAAAAGTGTCATGCAGCCGACAGAAGCCCCGGTGGTGTTGGGGCGGGGGAAATAACACGGCCTGAGCATGACATCACCAAAAGCGCAATTTCGGTTATATGGGTATGTAGCCGAGGCACTACCCCAGTTCCGACGACAGTGATCCGGTGATCCTTGGGGCGATGTAGGTTCAGTTTCACCAGGCAATGGACATGCGATTTCACTCACCTTCAGTGGATCCAGCTCTCTCAATTATCTGAATGATCTTACTGTGTGCTCGTATGATTCGTTTTTTCTGCGGCTATCACCCTTTTCTCCACAAGCATGTTCACCCGACAATGGCTGAAGGTGGCCAAGGCGCCCCGGCAAACACCGCAATTTGGCAATGTCCGGATGAGGCTTTCAACGTCGAGCGGGAAACAAAGGTCATATGAGGAAGATACGATTGCAAACTTGAGAATAGACGGGAACACGAGAGTCATATACCAAGGTAGAGACCCATTGAGCGTTAAGAGAGAATAGGCTGAATGCTAATGCCTGGCTCAGGGTTTACGGGAAGAGCTGTGAGTTGGTTTCACGTTTCTTGTCCAAGTTGACGCAATGAGCTGACACGGCTAAGGCCACTTTGAATGCGAAAGACACAATAGAATATGGCACGAACGTTGTCGGTGGCGTCTCGCCTGGGAAGGGGGGAAAAGATCATCTAGGATTGCCTGTGTTTGATACGGTTAAAGAGGTAAGCTACTCAATGCCCGCCGATGGCTGTTCGTTCATGACAAGTTATTCCTCAGGCTATGGACAAAGTGAAACCCCATGCAAGTGCCGTGTTTGTTCCGGCGCAGTTTGCAGCAAGTGCCATCACTGAGGCAATCGAAGCTGAAATACCCCTTGTCGTATCCGTCGCGGAGCACGTACCCGTCCACGACATGGCTCGAGTTCAGGAAATTCTGCGGACGCAAACAAAGACTCGCTTAGTTGGTCCTAATTGTCCAGGAATCATCGCTCCAAACCAGTGTCGTATTGGCATTATGCCATACAAGCAGTACTCTAAAGGAATAGTCGGAATCGTTTCGAAGAGCGGTACTCTGAGTTACGAAGCTGTAGGCGCGACAACGAAGGCAGGGCTAGGACAGAGCATCGTCGTAGGAATGGGAGGAGACATGATGCCGGGGACGACGTTGCTGGACGGGCTGAGGTTGTTCTTCGAGCATGAAGAGACGAAGGGCATCATTGTCATTGGTGAAATTGGCGGCGAAGCCGAGCTTAGAGCAGCGGAGGCTATCAAGGAGTATAGGAGGAGATCACGTAATCCGAAGCCGATCATCGCCATGGTTGCGGGAAGAACAGCTCCACAGGGCAAGACGATGGGGCATGCAGGAGCTCTGTTGACGCCAAGGGATGTGCCGGCTGACATCAAGGCAAAAGCACTGGCAGAAGCTGGGGCTCTTGTAGTTCCGCACCCAGGAGTCATGGGAAATGAGATGAAGAAACTTTTGAAGTTTTAGAAATCGACCTACAATGGCTCACACTAGGACCGGTTTTACAATATGACATTTATTTTCTGATAACCATTCCTGATCACCGCGTAACTTGAACATGTTGTCCTCCGAGACCCTCACCGAAGCCTCAGGAGCGACTCGTTACATGGTAGAAGTACGCACCTAGCTGGGGTTTACGCTGCAACGAGCGCTCTTCCACAGCGACCCGTTGGGGCTTCTCGATGCAATACAAGTCCCTGTGCCATCCTGAAAGCGGGCATACGTGGACGCACCACCACAGTTATATCCATTATAGAGAGAGCACCCCTCTGAACTCTTGGCCCCACTGCCCTTCCAGATATTGGCGACGTTCAAGCTTCCACTATTGCCTGGTATGTTCAGTGCGAAATAGTCGGGCGCAGATCCCCCGTGGACATTTTCGCCAGCTCGAGGGGAACGTGTCCACCAAGCTGCCGTTTCGCTAGTGTAGGCAGATCAGCCTGAGTTAGAGTAAAAGTTGACTTGCGCAGCTTTTCCGGATTTGTAACTGGCGGATGCAGGGTGGATGAGGTGTAAGGCCATTGCCGCAAAAACGCCGAGGGTGGGAGAAAAGTGCATCTTGGGGTTCGCGTGGGAGCGAGTGAGGACGCATCGGGAGTTGGCGAGATTGACGGTGTTCGTTAGTTATATTTGGTATAATACGTATAATAGTAAAGAATAATGCTCTAAGATTGTGGAACGTGTTGTTATCTGAGTTGCTCAACTGGCAATTATGGTGTGGGAAAGGGCCTCCTTATGTAGGTCCAGTTCCCAACCAAAACCACGCAAGGACGAACCTCAAGTTCAACTATTGAGCATAATTTCCTATCTCGGAAGACGATCGTAGTCCAATATGACTAAAGCGGTGTTCCTGAGTAAGAATATCTTGGCAAGCACGAGTAGGTGACTGTCTGAGGATGCGGATGATCTTGATTGCTATACCTGATGGTGTAGAATACTACTCTGCAGGTTTTATAGACTGGTTGTCTCTAAACATATTGGTGGGATCATAATCTTCCTTGATCCATTCGAGCCTTCTAAGGTTGCCCCCATAGTAAAGCTTTGGCGCTTCGTCCCCGGATATCTGAGAGTCGGGGTAGTTTGCGTACATGCCCCACTGCCCACTCTGAAGTCCGCTTGTAATGCTCTGCCTGAATCCCTGCAGGAGTGCAAAACCAGTCGACGGATAGGTCTGGCTTTGAGAGACACTGTCCTTGAGCTGAAAGAGAAGCATTTTGTCTCTGTGTGCATAGGCTGCGTCGATCGGTTTCGAAATGGCGGAGAGGTCGCCTCCATGAAGGTTCATGTGGATGTACCAGGAACGGCTGACAGAAAAGCCCGATTTATCAATGGCGTTGACCAGGGATTGGAAATTTGTTTTTGATAAGGCTAGCGTCGTGAGGCTCGAGGCGTAAGAGTTGTCATGCTAACTCGATCAGTGATGAATATCAATACCGTTGGTCATGGAAAACAACTCACCTCGCTGTAGCTGCCGGTAGTAATGTCGATATCAGTAACGCCAGCATAGTGCTTGATAAACTCGATCCAGCCAACTGTCTTAGAACTGGAAACCTTCACCCCCAGTTTCGTTAACAAGGGCTGGATTGCCGTCTTGAAAGCTGCATCTTCTCCGACGAAACCACCGTTGAGGTAGCACCCATCGTTGTTGAAGCTTACAGATAGGGTTAGCTCTGCTGGCATCCCTTTGGCAAATTCCTGTGCATCCAATAGTTGTTGGGGAAGCTTTTGCGTGTCCCATACGACGTCGATGTCAAAGTATGTCATCTTCTCCGGTGCAACAAACGTGTTTAGTTCAAGCTCGACCACGATAACCATCGATGAACCGGCTCCACGAATGCCCCAAAACAAAATTGGTCTTTCTGTCGCGGAGCAGCGGGTGATAGTGCCATTGGCAAGAACCACAGTTGCTGCCTTGATCCAATCCATAGCGAAACCATACTTCCGAGAGACCATGCCGTGACCTCCATGAAGAGCATGACCTCCGATACCGACACTGAGTTTAAGTATCAGTCTCTGCTACCAGTATATTAAACCACGCGAAGTATCAAAACGCAGGGTGACTTACGCTGGACAAGTGCCATGAGAAATAGCTCTCTTTCCATTATTGTAAAGCTCAGTCGCGACGTGGCCCAACCTCGCCCCGGCTTGGACTTTAGCAGTACCGTCACTTGCAACGGTTACCGAATACATGCGGTCCATATTGATCACCAGGTGGCCATCCTCTCCGCCAAAGCCGGAAGAGGTGTAGCTATGCCCGCCGCTCTTCGCATTGACATGGACTCCATACTTCGCCCCGCAGGATACCGCCGAGGATACTTGCGCAATTGTTGTAGGGACAGCAACAAGGATAGGCTTGACGGGAATGCGAAGATTGTACGGGGTGAGGGAGGAGCCAATCGGGACGGAAGCAGTCTGAAGACAGGCTGTAAGATCTTCTAACGTAGTGGCGGCGATCGCAAGGGATGCATGGAGCACGAATAATAATGATAAGACGTGCATTTTAACCATAGGTTGCTAGTTAAATAAGCCGCCTAGGATGCGTTGAGTGTTGAAAGGTCTAAAGGAAGTCAGCAGGAACCTTTTATGCTAACTGACTGCAACTCCACCGATGCGGTACGCGAGCTTGCTGACCTTCTGATGTTTGCATTAGGTCAATCAATCTCATAGACGTTGGGCAAAAGATTTTCTCCGCCACCTCCACCAACCACAAGTATCAGCCGATGGCTGCAGTGGCTTTAAACCACTGTCAGCATTGTTTTCGTCTGTTGCCTACTCTTCCCAGCACAGCTGAACCTGCGGAGAACAATCCTTCCGCTCTTTCACTTACCATGCATATTGACTACCCCTGCACGTCAGCTCGTGTATGCGTGTCTCACCATCCATTTACCCGGCTGAGGTGCCAACTTGCTCCACACTTACTTCTGCATTACTGGGCTGTTGCCCAAGTACTCGATGGGATTATGCCATTTTGCGGTAGGCGGCGTTATATTATTCATGTGCACATAGAGTACTAATGGTCCCCTTCTCATTGAATTACCAAGGACGGTTACAATTGATCCCGAAACATATATCAACATCTGCGTGCCTAAATGCTTCGCGCTCTAGACATTTCAGCTCGAGGGGCGGCGTGGTCGAGCAACAGTAGGACAGCGATTAGTCCCATCTTTTGTCAATGTTGTGTCAGAAAGCTTTGTCATGAAATTAATACTCAATTTCTCATTCTTTGCCCATTTGTTCTAGTTAATGTAGCTGTCTTCTCTTTCAGCTCGGAGATCTTCCCAAAGGGCCTCGATAGCAGCAACAACGGTGTCTGGAAGTGGGCCGTTTCCAATTGCCTTGATGTTACTATTGCCAAAGTCAGAATTAGATCATAAAAGCCTCCGGATCTGCAGATGTCAAAGCATACCTCTCAATTTGAGATTCCTTGCTGGCCCCCAAGATAATGCCGTCACCTTGCCCAAGTGCCGAATGATAATAGGCCCACCGCAATGCCGCTTCGACAGACGTGATTCCAACGTCTTTGATAGCGGCATTCAGCTTCCGCTGGGCATTATGTAGCGACTCTTTGTCCCACAAGGCTGACATGTACTTGGCAATTCGGCCATCGCCACTGAATCGCGTGCCTTCCGTAGAGCCAGATGTAAGGCTTCCAGAGAGAAAGCCCGCAGCAATGACTCTGAAAGCGTTGAAGACGATGCCATGCTCACGAAGAATGGGAAGCAGATGCTTTTCCATGCCTCGGCTGATGAGCGAGTACTCGCCTTGGTAGACTGTAGGTTTTACGAACCCATGCGTATCGCACACCTCGATGAAGGCAGTGAGTTGACTGGCAGTGAAGTTTGACACTCCAAGCTATATTTAGGGTAGAAACTGTTAGTTGAATTTCAAATGTGGAAATGGATCTTGATATCGAGGTCCATAGGTGATTTAACTTACCTGAGCAAACTTTCCCTGCTTGTGAAGCTCATCAAGGGTTGAGGCCTGCTCTTTAATGGGCGTTTGGGAATCAGGGAAATGAATATGAAGAGTATTGATCTGCGATCGATGTCAGACCCTTGGCTTCGAATCGCAGGCTGATAGCATTGAAAGTCTGCCTTTTCATACCTTTGGAATGTTCAGTCGCCGAAGGCTGTCGCTGACACTCTGTTCGATGTTTTGTTTCGACAACTCCCCCTTGTGATCAGCTGACATTGCAAGAATCTTGGTATCGACCTGAAAGCCTTGCTGAGTAGCCTTGGTTTCCCCAATCAATTCCTCCGATCTACCCTGAGACTCGGCCGGGTACCGGCCTGCCGTATCCAGCACATGGACATGATGTTCTTTCAGCAGATCCAGACACGACTGCACCTGCTCGACATTGGTAAATTTGTCACCAAAGCTTGCAGTTCCGAAGATTAGCTGCGGATTTGAGGCTGGAGACATCGTTATGGGTGGCTTTCTATTGCTGATTGGGAGTCTAATGAAGAAGCAGTACGACCGAAACTGGCGGAGGATGTTTGGGGACCATGTCAGACATATGTATCAATTATCCCGCCAGCTGTGCACGCAGCTTATGTAACGTCGGGCCGAAGTTCGCAGTTGTTCCAACTTGCCTTGTCACGTTTTGGGTAAGAGTGCCTCATAGGGCTTATGGCTGTGGATGATGACGTATTCAGATTCAGGTAAGAACTAAGAAAGTCAAAGATAGGTCCACGTTCCACGACGACCCACACGAAGATACCCGTATGCTACCTTGTCAGACAAATCTCAATGTGATTTTTAATCGCATGCTTAGGCGGCATGAAGGAATGTTTCGAAATCCTTCAGAGCCCGATTTGGTAAGTCGTATCGGCTGATTGTCCACAACGTAAGATCAAGTCCTTGACTGTGACCAACAACTTTCCCATACCGCTCGATTGCAGGACAAAGACCAACAACTTAAGAAGTGGGGAGATGTGGGCAGAGGATAAAGGATAATCTCGACGGTGAGTATCTTGACGTGTAGTCACGGTCAGTGTTGCTTCATTGAGACTTTATGCTCTTCGTCTAGATGCATTTTAATCGTTCTATTTCTAGACATGTAGCGGTATGTCTGACCAAGGCAGGGTGTCAACCTCCGATATGTGATCGAAGCTATCTACAAGCATCGAAAACTCCCACTTCGGAGGCTTGGTTTCCACTGCCTGTACTGAGAGACGAACGCCATACTCAGTCCTTGGAATACGGGCCAAGGCAGAATGTTGTCTGGGAATTGGCGACCTCCTCAAAGCGTGAAACATCTCCTTGTGACTCATGTCTCTTCCATGGAGTCTCAAATTGATGAGATCCAGCGGCATCTGATAAGGCCCATACTCCACAAGTGTGTACGTGAGGTAGTCCTGGTCAAGGGGACCGAAGAACACAAACATGAACTCCATGATTTGAGGCGGAATGTCATCGATAGGATCCTCAACCTTCACTTCGATGAGCATGGATCCACGTGGACCATCGCGCCCAGTCATAAATACTCCAGTCTCATCGTCCCAGTCAGCCCAAGGCCAACATCGAATAACCCTGACTCCCGGCGGCCAATAAAATCGTAGTTCCCTGTACCGATCCAGAGGGCTCCACATGGAAAGATCATTGAGAATGTAGGCGTTGGGACAGTATCGATCAACGTCCAGACGCTTGGTCCGCTTGTTCATTCTGACGAGCGACAGGGGGTTTTGTCTGACGAATAGACCTGAATCAATCTTTTTCAACATGACGCCTAAGTCATCGTCAAAGAACATGTTCCGTTTCCTGGTGGATTCCCCGTGGGTGCGAGCGACGGGAAGAACGTATGAGTAATTTCCCTTATGTCGCGTCCACACCAGCTGGAGTCTGCAGGTTATTTTGATGCCAGCATTTGTGACAGTAATATCGCCCTCTGTCTGCCGTTTCAAAGGTGTGATCTTAAGCTTTGACCCGACGAGAGGATCTCTTATGGCGAATTCGCTCGGTGACTCCGCAAATATACCGCAAGTGATATTCTTGTGATCTTGCCACGTGCGACGGACAACGGGTACATACTCCCAGGCAAATATGGATAGGTCGTTTGTAGTTTTGATGATTTCTTGTTGAAGTCGCAGGAAAGCCCTCTTCCCCTCTCCGTACAGCATTGGCATGTTGACTCCAAAAATTCCAAGTAGGCAGTACGCCAAGTCCTCTGGTCTGGTCGTCTCTCTCCCAGATGCCCATGACATTCTTTCAGCCACACTGAAGTCGTTCAGGTCCTGAGACATAGATAGAATGTCATGGTTGATGGATGTTATTTCTGAAAGCAACCTCACCATGCTAGCTTTCACTCCAATGCGTAGCCAGTTCCGAGAAAAGAATTGGACCTCTCGTGGAGCTATCAGCTCCTGCAATGTCCAGCCGCGTTTGAACCAGCGCTGTTCTTTTAATGCCTCGTCGCCGGCGCCATCGCGAAGATCCGAAAGATAGACATAGCAGACGGCGGCATCTTCATACCACTTGTACATTGAGTTGATGGCCTCGGATAGCTCCGTACTGTTGGTCTTGTCGATACAGCAAGTGTCAACCCAAGCGTACCGGTAACCGTCAGCAGCACCGAGCTCGCATGTTTGCCTGATTTTCTGAAAACCCTTCATCTCGTTCCTCATACTAGGCTTGCCCCAATCCTGAAAAGTGACTTCTTCATCCTCCCAAGTATGCGAGAGAATAACATAAGGCTCGATGGATGCGCCAAAGCGCTCCACGATATCCATCGTTTCCGTGTCAATCAGTCTCATAGCTGGACGCTCAGTCACCAAGGACTAAGTAGGCCAGGTGCGGTTGTCATAAATATGAGGGAATGTATGATGGCATCAAAGATCATTAGGTTGATAGCTGTGTTTCAAAGCAAGTCGGACTTTCGAGAGGATAACAGGAGAGGTCGTTCGAGGTTGTTTTGGGTCAATAAAACTTTCCCAACGCAAATTGACGAAGCGGGGTTTCTACAAGATGCTGTTGGCGCCTGGTATGATTCGGTCTTTTACGTCGGCCAGCGCGGCAATCTGCACACCTTCCAACGACCAATTACATATTCCATAATTAACCCACTTTCGCATAAACGTCAGCAATTCTCTCTTTATGGGCTCCTGCTAAGGCAGTACAATAACTTTACTTCTAACGGGAACAATCGATGCCGTTGGGTCGGACATGAATGTATTGATGTTTCACCGTTTCTTTCTACCAGTCTTTCTCTCGCATATATCCAGAGACTGCTGCCTAATGTTGCCATGACGACTGGAGATATCCATTTGCTTCGGACGCCCCTGTCTTTGCGGCACAGTCAGGTCACTCCAACATGCCACTTTGCAGGTATAAAATGACGAACTCTACACGCAATTGTACAATTAGATAAAACAAACATCTGCGTATTCTTGTCCGAAAATGATGCATCCAAAGGTTGGTCCTCTTTTGATATGCATCGGGACTATTGTCACGTTCATTACGACACTGGTGCACGGGATTACCCCCATACCCTCTTTGCTCGCGAGCACCGGAACATGCAAACCGCACACTTGGGCCAATCCCACGACCCCTGGCCAACCTGCTGTCATAATCTCCAGGCCATGTCCAACTCACACGACGATTCACGATATCAGAGGAGGTGATACCCAGCCCGGGGAGATCAACTGTCGCTCTTTGGGTGACACTTACGAGAAAGTTGGCCCCGAAACATGTCAGGAGCTTGCAGACGACTTCGGAATCTCGCTTGAGAAGTTTCTTTTCTTGAATCCGTCTCTGGATCGCGACTGCAAGCACATACTTCCATGTGCAACGTACTGCACTGCTGGATGTGAGTAGACATATATTACATGTATTCGCGAACTACGACATGCTCAACGATTGTATCGCAGTTATCGAACCCGAAAGAGCGTGGGACGGGATTTGCGGCCCGTCGCGTCCGGGCGTCACCTGCGTTGGTACAGACGGGCAATGCTGCAACTCGGAGACTTGGAGATGTGGCGAGAGAGAGTGAGTGACTCATCCTGCTGCTCCAATTATAAGCGATCAAAGTATTTCGTCAAGAGTTGCCGTAACTAATGTATTTACACAATATTCAGCATTGACTGTGCACCTGGTACTTGCTGGGAAGGCATCTGCTGGGGCCATGAAGTGTACACCACAGATGGGACCTGTGGTTACGCAAATGGGAACCGCAAGTGCGCTGGCAAACAAGGAATATGTTGCAGCATCTACGGTCGCTGTGGACGATACGATGATTTCTGCGGTGCAGGAATCTGCCAGTCAGGGGACTGCGAAAGCCAGCAACCACATCTTGATGTATTCCTCATGAGCAGCCAGGTTTGTAAGCCTTGAGAGGCATCCTCGATGAAGCCTGGCCAAGATGTCCTCGAAGACTAGCTTTATATCCTTTCAATGCAAACTCTACTCTTTTCGGTGAGCACCCTCATCAATCGTCAATTGAAATTCAAGTTTCCCAACGGAAACTTACAAATGCCATCCATTGCTACATTGACAAATGTGGAGCGACGTGCTATGCGATCACCACAAAATTCAAATGAGGGGTAATGAAGATATGAAGATAACAGCAAGAGCCTCGCTGTTGTGAGAAGCTTGTAGTCTGTCACACACTCCTCGGAAAGTCAGCCGATATGAGTTTCAGCTGAAATAAGCTTAAATCGACAATCGATCGTTCGAGAAACGCTGATGGTAAAAGGGAAGCCCAAGGAATATTGGCGGCTTGGGTGGGGTTGAGGGGACATGGTAGCTTCTGTGCAGCTAAGTGGCTAAACAAATATCCGGAGGGCGCTTTACTCACGATTAGAAATCCACACAGACGTCATAGAAGACAACTACGTAACTCACACGCAAACGACGCCAGCTATATCACCATTTGAACATCCAGGGATACGGGACGGAACGATCAACTCAGCATTCCCATCACCAAACCACCAACAATAATGCCTGCCAAAATTTTCCTTACGGGAGCCACGGGCTACATCGGCGGCGACGCCCTCTACCAGCTGTACCAGAAGCACTCAGACTTTGAGTATGCACTTCTTATCCGGACTGAGGAAAAGGCAAAGAAGGTGCAACAAAAGTTTCCGACAGCCAGAATTGTCATTGGGGGACTCGATGATTCCGAAATTCTGGAGCGCGAGGCGGCATGGGCTGACATCGTAATCCGTGAGTTTTACCTGGTCCGACGATCCTATCCAGCAACCCACTAACTCACTCCCAGACACTGCCGACTCGTCGGATCACTCAGGCGCGGCGGAGGCTATCGCAAAAGGCCTTGTGTCTGGTCACTCGCCATCCAAACCTGGATTCTGGCTGCACACGGGCGGCACAGGCATCCTCACCTATTTCGACTCGGAAGTCAAGAAGACGTATGGAGAGCACGACGACAAGGTCTTCAACGACTATGATGGTGTCGATGAGGTCGTCAACCTGCCAGCCGCCGCTTTCCACCGCAATGTGGACGAGATCGTCCTCAACACCGGCATCAAACACGCCGACTCCGTCAAGACTGCCATTGTCTGCCCGCCCACTATTTACGGCGAGGGGCGAGGCCCAGTGTCGGGGCGTGGTCGTCAAGTGTACGAGCTGGCTACTTTCGTCCTCAAAGAGGGATATAGCCCCCGTATCGGCAAGGGACTTGCGCGATGGAACAACGTCCACGTTCACGACCTAAGCGTAGTGTTCGAGTTGCTGGTCGAGGCCGCGCTCGACCCATCTCGCAAGGATGACAAGGAGATCTGGGGAGCACATGGTTATTTCTTCACTGAGAATGGCGAGCACGTCTGGGGTGATTTGGCAACGCTGGTTGGAAAGGAAGCCCACAAGCAGGGTTTCATCAAGGGAGGAGAGCCGGAGGTGCGGGGTCTGTCTTACGACGAGGCAGTCAAGTCGTCTGCTGGATTTGAGGCAGCGAGCTGGGGCCTGAACTCCCGAGCTGCTGCCATCCGAGCTAAGAAGGTTCTTGGATGGAAGCCACAGGAAAAGAGTCTCCAAGATGAAGTGCCTACAATTGTCAAGTCCGAGGCGACTAGGCTGAAGCTCTAGACGCGGAAATGATGGGGTTATAGTATCGGCATATTTTCTGAATTTTGCCTCCCGTTCGAATGTTTCCACTGCGATCGGCGGGTTCCATCCAAGGGCCTTACCTCCCATACGTTGAATGACATGCCCTCTTGATGACATGATTGTGCTCCCGAGTCTCATTTGCCATTGTCATTACCCACAATGAGTACCTGACATGATGGTTTTCTATGGCAAGATGTCTGGCGCTTGAACCCGAGACATACTCGAAGTAACTTTGTCCATGTACGGCTGGATTCGGGTTATGATTGGCCACGAGTGAGTCCGTTGTCCAATGAGTAAAGCGGTGTGTTGGTGCCATGCAGGATCTATCCATGGATCAGAGAATGGGGTGGCTGAGGTCAGCACCCAACATGCCAGGTACAGCCCCCGCGTAGTTATTAGGCACACATGCTTTCGTGTCTTCTCCTCGCGCCCAGTTATATATCCACCAACTTCCCAACGACGGAGTGATTGTGGCGGCTGTGATCCACATGAGTTTCCAACCATGGCAAACGAATTCAACGCATCCTACTTCTGTTTCACCCAGGCCCGCTGCAGACTTTGCCAGTTCCCTGTGCACAGAGGCGACGTTATTATAGCAGGTGCGTGGCTAGCTGCTGTACTGAGCTCAAATGCTAATGGTGAAGTACTTACCTAGCTGTCGAAGAAGGCTTCGCTACCGAGTTCAAACTTCCACACTTCGGAGACTTCTGGGACCGAGGGCTTCACATCAAATTTCACACTTGCTTCCTCAAGAAGTGTAGAGTTCGTGAAGAGGCGACCGTGTGCTATCATGTTGATTGCTATCGTGACCGCTTGTACTCAATTACGCCGATATTCCTGGCCGGAACTGAGTTCTCCTTCACCCCTTTTCCCGAGGAGGAACGGCGACGGGCTGAATTCAACCGGCAGCTTCTGGCTTGCAAATTGGAGCAGATGGACTTTGGGACCCAAAGTCTTCCATACGAGTTGTGGTTGATGGTTGCCCGGCATCTAGTCCGGTGGTGCGCTCTCCATATGTTGGAGTGCCAGGTGCGTACCGCTGATAAAGTTGGCGATTCTGTCCTTGACTTGAATCAATCTGTGTTCGCATCCTACATAAAAATCGACGGTCGATACTACATCAAGAGACTGCAAAACACACCCGAGTCAAGAAGTGGCAGTGGTTGCTGCCTTTTATTACCTACTCGAAACTCAAGAGAGAAGGACATGAATATTTTCGTGGCGGAGGATCATATCGGGATTCGTCGGGTGGCTTTTGTTTCAACAAAAAACCTGGAAGAGTGGTGTCGCAACCAATCTAGTGTGCCCGGCGCCTGGTGGAAGAACATTTCTCAGGGAGTTATGCCCTCTGCCATCACCATCAACGGCGATGTTCGTACGCACTATAAATTTGCCAGTCAAATATTAACCGAGCACAGGGTTTAAAAGTGAGAAGTATTGAGAGCAGCCAAACGCAAGACCTGGCTTTGGTCGGCTGGCCGACCCCTCTCTCATCACCTCCACTCGTCGTCAATCTCGCGACATTGGAACCGCCCCGTGATCCTCTAGATGGGCTTCGCATGAACTTCTTCGATTGCAACGCACCTGATACGGTCGGATACTCGGTAGCGCTCGTGGGACGCGCAATTGCCGGGTTCGTTGCCCACAAAAAAGGCGAAGCAGACGTCCAAAGCGTGTACGAGAAAGCCTGTCCCAAGCGCTGCTACTGGCAGTTCATGCCTATGAATGAAGGGGAGTATGTCACCGATATTTGCAGGCTAACCACGCCGCCTTTTGCAACGGGACAGGACGTTACTGGAATGACTGTGAGGGAAATGCCCTTTCTTTACCACTAAGGCTGACCAGTTCATTCTAGTTCACAACCAATCGTGACCGGACTGTCTTCTTCGGAGTCTACGGACTAAACGATGGGAAATATAAACGCGTTTGGAAACTCTCACATAACCCGTGTCGACTATACTTCAATGACCGAGACGGCTTCTTCGGTCGAAGCTTCGTCGATTTCGTTGGTGTTCAGCAGACCAGCGGCGATCCGGCCAAGCTCAGCCAAGAGAATCTACCTGCTCCTGTGGTTTCTATCTCGAACTTTCCACGAACTATCCCAAACACACTTCGCTTTTACTCCTCATGCTCTATGCGCCACTTGACTGAGGTTCAAACTTGTGGCTTTGCGACTGGCTCGCATCGAGAAATCTTAGGAATGCTTCTTCGCTATGCAGATGGCCACCGCGAATGTGTTGGCTTTTTACGTCACGACATGATTCTAGAGAGGATTTCGGTTGGAGAGAGGGACAGTTTATATCTCTGTGTCAAACAGATTGAGAAAAATGATCCCTATGCGTATGTTGCGGTGGTGACATGTGAGGCACCAGAAGATCAAGCAACAGCTCGCTGGCTTCAGGTCACTCAATCTGGCACCTTGGAATGGTGGCACTCCCCTGAGGGCGCTGCTGTATATTATAACGGCCAACGTCTCGGTGCAGTTTACTAAAGTAGCATGAAAGCAGAAGCATCGCTTTCCAGTGGTGAACACGGAAAACGCCCCACCTCTAGTCAGTATTGATCTTTTAGAAAATGCACGAATGAAAAGGCCCCACTGCGTTTCCAAAGGATTGAAACGTGCCCGGGCCATTGTTGTCACGCCGCAATAACGAGACCCAGCTTTCCACCTCCCAGCCAGTATCAACGACCTGCGCAGCCTGCCCTTTACCCTCATCGCCAGCAGGATGTACTAACCTCCCTATGCTAACTAACCACTTGGAAGCATTCCCTCTAGTCTAGTAGTCATCGAGAAAGATCATTGATGTGTTTATGGCAGTATTGGCTAAGTGTTTGGGGTTCCGCGACAAGGTTTCTGTACCTCAGGGTTGAGTAATGGCGATGACATTAATACATATACCTCAGTATTACAGTATCAATTGGTGGGCCAAAATTCAGTTTGCTCCCAATCCTCTCTAATGATCTTGGCATTTGTCTCGTCGCGCTATGCCTCCATGTCTCCATACCTTAACCATGGTCAACGTCTTGAATGCGGCAGGAGCATTGCTCCGGTGTCTGGTCTTCCTCACGCCACTCTGACCTTCACCTGTAGAAGCGGACAGTTGGCACACCGAAAGACGTTGCAGTTGGGACATCCAGGAGTGGAGTTGCAACTCATCCCCCCATCGCCACATTGACACTAAGTATCCGAGTATGGTCAGCATTCGAGGACCAACCGAAATATCACGTGTTGCAATTCGTAAATTTACTTACGCAAGTCCAAACCCATTGATATTCATACTTTTTACCACTTCCTTTGGACGGGTGCTTGGAAGAGCGGGGCGCAGGGGTGAATCCGAGTTGCTGAGCTGCGTTGGATGTATTCGCTCGCGAGGTGCGCTGATCTTCCTTGGAGCCCGGGTCCAGCGCCTCATCAATGTGTGTTTCAGCCGTTGGAATAGAAGGAGTTGAAGTAGGCGCTTGTATTGAGGGGCCATTTTGGGAGTGTTCTGTCGTGGCGCCAAAGCTTCCTAGGCTGGTGGGAGGCTTTGCTTCGGCCGGGAACGATGTTAAGATATCAACAATAACGTCCTCAGCGCTCATAAAAAGCGCTAATGGTTCACCTGCGTAAGCAGCCACAATCATTCCAACAAATTTTGCGTCCTTGATCAGCCATGCACCCGAAGTTCCCCTTGCTGTATCCGATATATCATCAGCTTAGTATGATAGCACCGAAAGTCTTAGTCGTAAGATGCCTACTTACCAAGTGGCTTTGTCAACTCTACAGTTCGCAGTACCAACTCGCCATTATTGAAAGGAAGACTTGTGGCCCGCGGTAGTAAGGTTCCGTGTGCTACATCATCAAGATCAAAGATGATTGAGACTGAACCTTGCTCCAGCTCGTCATTGGCTATAAAAGAAGTAATTTCCGCACCATCAAGGGTAGAATAAGGCCTGTTAGTAAAGCCATCAAACGCTTTGGTTCTCAGCAGTGCGTAGTCACCCGATGATTTGGCGTTTTCCGAATGTTTTCCATCAGAATACAGGTTCCCAAGAAAGTTAACCCCTACGACACCCTCGAAGGATTGCCATCGAGCAACTTTTGACGCATCCCGCCTTCCGAGAACATCTTCATCTAGATCGAAGAAATCTTCCCCATCCTCATCGTCGTCGAGTTGGCTTTCCCTTTCGTCCAAATCTGACTGGCAAAGGTCGGCATTCCAGAAGGTGTAGTCAGTCCCTGATTCCATATCTGTAAGCCCCTGTTGTTCTTCGTGGAGAGAGAGCTGATCCAGAATTCCGTGGGCAGTGGTCATTGCGACACTGTTAAATGCTTGATGGTAGTCACCAAGAATTTGACTCAGGAGCCCCCCAATGCGAGAGAAATGTTGCTCAAGAATTTCACCACTCCTGACCAGCGTAGAGCAACAAAGTGTACCGCACACTGAATCGACGGTCCGTTCGCCATTTGGCACCTCGAAATGATAGAGAATCACTGTCTCGGGTCTCTGAAGCCCTGATAGCACTCCGGGCCCAACCGGCAGTTGAGCTAGAGGAACAATCGCTCTAGCAGCCATGAATGCCGGGCCGATATGAACCTGGGGGGCCTGGACCGAAAACTGTATTGGGCGTTCTAGATCATTGATGCATTCAATGGTCTCTTTCCGGCACTCTTCGCTTCCACAATATATCCAAATGCAGGGCGAAATCGTGACCAGCTCCGAATGATTGTTACGTTTTCCAGACAGGCGTAGCATAGATGTTATCCGCCAGTTTGTGGGATGGGGTACCCGGCTGGTACGGAACCTTCTTTGTTGATGTTTCTTGATGAGATTCAGTTCGACGACCCGCAAATCATAATCCAGTTCTTGTTTGTAGCTGTCCCATTTCGCCTGCAAAGTAGCAGAAATGGGCAACTTTGACTCGTACGCGACCCAAATGTCAGAGGATCTGAGCTCATAAATGTCGGAAGATGTAATTGGCAGTTCATAGGTGTCTTTCGTGAACTCCACATCCTTGCCTTTCTCGTGTTTGATGTTGCCCGCTTCTGTTTCAATACTGAGGCTGGTAGTGGGGAACTTCTGTAAGTCTTTCGAAGGCTCACCGTTGAGGCTAGCCAGCATAATATTCGGGTACGTTGCCGAGTGGCACATCACTGGATGTTCGTCACGTTCGAAGTTGATATCATTTTCAAGTGACGACGAGGCCGGGGCGTGGGGCTCTGGGAGACTTGAAGTCTGTTCTATGGGGGAGGTAGCGGCTGGAGGTTCCACCGGGATCGTTTCGGGTGGACGAGAAGGTTTTCGGGCCAGGTCGTCGACAACAGGAACCATCTCGTTGTGCTTATGCCGTCGATGGGTCGTGAAATTGCTCCATTCTGCGACGGCGCTACGTAACTTCTGTGATGCGGACATTTCTTGAAGTGGGGTGTTCAGGTTTGTGAATTTCCCAAGCGGGCGAGAAATCCGGCCATTTGATATCAAATGAGAGCAAAACAAGGCAGACGACGAAAACTTTTATCACACCGCCAGGGCGGCTGTGCAAATCCGCCTGCAGATGTACACCAATCAAACATGAACCTGGGTACGGTACCATCTTGATGCACCAAAGAGGTGTAGATCCTGCCTGAAAGCTTTGTCCAATGAGTTCGCCGTAGTCTGCCTGACGGGCCGCTCACTTGGGCAGCAACGATTATGCTTACGTAGGATGCCTCCATAAGTATTTAGGTCACTTTAAAAGGCGTCCTCATTGACTGACTCAATCTTCCACCTAGATTAGTTTCACATCCGTTCATACAAGCCGTCATTAAACTCTCGTCGACCATGGATCTTTCGAGACAACAATCCAGAGGATTGAAAGTAGATGACAACATAGCAGACACTCAGCTCTGCAAACAGTTTTGGCCAGCATTGGCACACAAGGATTTTAAGGAATACCCCTCACGCCAATATACGATTTTGACGGCCCATCTCAGAGAGGGTGTCGCAGCTATCACACAAACTCTGCGCCTTTACATGTCATCAGCCGCTGCTATACAGATTCTAGATTCAATGATAGCATGCGTGCACAGTTCTCAACACCGGCCAGTCAAAGATATTATAGAGGAATTCAAGAAGCTGATTCCTATGTGGAAGGACAATGAGCGAAAAGTTATTGAGATCACCTACTCCACAATTTCGCTTGCCGCTATGGTCTTCATTGACGGAAAACCGTCAAATTCCGCGTTACTGGAATTATCAGTGGAAAGTCTAATTAACCAACACTTCAGCCCAGCCAGAGATACCAAAGCATGCTCAATCAGCTCCGAACTCACCATGAGTTACCTAGCTGCGAACTACGGATTCTCCGTTCGGTGGACAGACTACTTGAATGAGCATCTCGATATCAATTGGGAACGCCGAATTGTCTGGATATTCCAACACAAAGTCTGGCTAGCTGCACAGATTAATTCCAAACCCGAAACTTTGCTGCAACGAGAGGTAGCTGAAGAGGCGCTTGATACACTCAACTGCTTGTTCCCCCACCACCATGCCCCAACTACTTCCTTCATGGCGAAGCATGGGCAAGAGTTTCATCGATTAGGGTCTTTCAACAGAAAGCCAAGAACTGAAGTGAGTGACTTCAAGTACTGGGGTGGCAAGATTGAGCAGTTGATGGGAGAATTGAGTAAGCCGCGCAGGGGGCTCCGTCAGCTGCGTCCAGACAAGCGAAATGTTCTCAACCCCGTCAACTTCTGGGTTGCCGCGGGTTTGGCATGTCTTGCGTTTCTGAGCAGTCTTGTATTTGGAGCGGTATCAATCTATTATGCCAAGCGTTCACTCGAGGTATCAGAACAGTCGCTTGAGCTCTCGAGACTTCAATATCTTTTGTCAGTTGCTCAGGCATGCTCGACACCGGAAGACGCACAATCCTTGCCCGAGTTCTGTTCAAATTAGGGAGTAGTCAAGTTGAATGTCAAACGGGTTTACATGAAGCGGCTCATGGACAATCTGACAAGAAGGCTGTCAACTCACTCCGCAGGGATGTTGCTAATACTTATTGTGATATGTGCACCTGCAAAGTAATTGACAAATCGGAACAAGCGCCAATGACAAGAATCGCAAAGCTTACTGAAATTAAGACACGATTAACACGACTGAGCTTCAACTAGAGAGATCTAAGTGAACCTGGCGGATATTATTTGCTTGGGGGGATGGGGGGATGGGGTTCCCCGTCACACTCAATTGATACGCAGTGCCGTTATCATTTCCTCAATATAGTGATTCATTACCTAAGGTACTCATTGCATTCCTCGGCCTCGACCTCAACCCCAACGCGCACCCAACGCATTGTACAAAGTCTGATTCACAGGCAACACACTCCCATGCCTCAACCCACTCGGGAATCCCGTCCTTGAACTCGCGCTCCACCCGGCATTACTCGCCACATTCCCCGTCTCATACGGCCTGTACCCGTCCTCGCCGTAGAAGTCTAGCAACACGTGCGCCTTGCCCGCGACCTGGTTGTCCCAGTAGCTCGCCGGGCCCTCGACGCCGCTCTGGATGATCGCAGACGACCCGCCCGGGCGCGTCCACGTGCCGAACAGCCCCGTGGTCGAGACCTCGACGAAGACCGTCTTGAGCGACTCGTCCTTGAGGAAGCGCACGAAGGACTTGCCGTCGGTGCCCGTCGGCAGGATGTTGAGGTCGATGATGTTGGTGGGCGACTTGTCGATGTAGGTCGCGGGCGCGGAGAAGGTCTTGAAGTCGGAGGTGTAGGCGTAGCGGATCACGATGGGGCCCGGGGCGCCGGTGTGGTTTGGGTCTGAGGAGGGGTACTGCGCGGTACGGGGTAAGTTTCTGGAGCAATTGGTTGAAGATCGGGTTCATGAAGGCAGACTTACGAATTTGGAGGCCCAGTGCACGAGGTACTGGCCCTTGCTGGGGTCCCAGATGGCCTCCGGGGCCCAGACCATGCCGGCGCTGGAGTTCTCGACGACGACGAGGCGCTCGCCGCTCCAGTTGACGAGGTCGGTAGACTCCCAGACAAAGATGCCCTTGGAGCCCTGTCGTTGAGCGGCGTCCCACGTCGTCTGAACTCTCATGTTAGTCCGGCCCAACATTAGATGAACACCATCAGATGACAGGAAAGAGATCCCAACTTACCTTGCCAATGTCCAAATCCGTTCCGACAATATACCACTTCTTCCCCTTCTCCGCGCCGCCGCCCTCCACAATCGCAGGGTCGCGCACGCCTCCGGTGCCCTTGGTGGGCTTGATCACCGGCGAGCCAGAGTTGAGCGCGCGGAAGGAGACGGCGTTGTTGCCGTTGCTGAGGTACAGGTAGACGTACGGGTCGGCGCCGAGGAAGAACGCGCCGAGGTATCCGGTCAGACTGGGATCCGCGCGGGGGGCGAGGTTGCTGAAGTCAAGGGACTGGATCGGGGAGGCCAGGGCTGCTGTTGCGGCCAGGCCAGCGCCGAGGAGGGCTTTGAGAGAGGGCATCGTTGTGGGGAACTGAGGGTATCACGAGGACGCTGAAGAGAAAAGGAAAGAGGATTCAGTGAGATTGAGGCGGAGGTGAGTGCTTATGAACACTGCCTGATGGACCCCGCAACTTTGGGGATATCAAGTCGTCACGCCTGCACACGTCGTCATGGAGACTCGATTGCTCCGCCGAGGCGTGCTGGTGGGCGGGTATCGCGACATTGCAACGCGAGTAGCGTCGTGCTCGGAGGGAGCCACGGATTGGAACGCATGGCATTGGGAGGTGGGAAGGTTCAGGTTGGAGACCTCCGCCGAGGCTAAAATGGACCACCATTCATACGCTTCGAGTGGATGCCCAGGCGCTAGGTGTGCGATTTTCCCGTGATGGAAGAACTGCTTCTCACTCATCTCACACGTGGCGGGGGCTTCGGAGCCGGGATGTAGGCAGTTTGTGAGGTTGCAGCCGCCTTCTCTAATTTGCTTGGCTAGTCAGTCACGAGGGTCCATTTGGGCAGTATAAAATGACTTGAGTGTGTCAGTCCACACCGGAGCAGAACCCCATTTCTGCAAAAGACATCATCAAGAAAATGGAAGGTAGCGGTAAACAAGGCAAAAGAGCAAAACAAGGCCGCACATCCGGCCCCCTCCGAGGTTTCGCTCGGTACCTGACAGGCACCGGACCACCTGTTTGACAGCACAGATCACCCAGAACAGGGAAACACAGGCATGGTCCCAACCTTATGAAGAGGGGCGGCGCGAGGGGAAACTGGGGAATTCCCAGGTGCCGGGAGATCTTTCGCCAGATGCGACGTCAGGTGCGCTGTGCCTGTGTGGGGTTCGCGCAGCTCGCGGGGCACATCATTGGTGCGCATGTTTGATGAGGACGGGCCGAGGGAGGGAGCTATGTCATTGGGATGGTCACAGAAACGGACAAGTCGGGCTAAGCTTATGGTGGGTGGATATATATACGAGATATGTTCCCAGAGGTTCGTTTTAAATATGTACGAGGAAGATGAAGAAAGTATGTACATGAGAAGATAGAGGAAGTCCACGTGCGATCTGCTTGACTCGCATCCCTCATTGCTGATAAAGTTACAAGCACTATCGATTGTGTCAGCAATGTCGTTTAAAACGGCCATGTTGCCCCTCGTTCTTATCATTGGGGGGATTGAGAAGATCAGAAAAGGCGACATACCTGAGAATAGTAGGAGTCCTTAAAAGTGCACTTCAAGCCCGTGGCGCACTGGAAGCTCCCATTCCATGTCGAACCACCGCACTGGTCGTACAGCGCACCAGCCTTGGCTGTCGCAAGGGCGAGGATTTTCGCAGCAGCATGCTCCGCTGCGACGACGATGTAGGACGAGGGGTTGGTTGTCACCATGCCTGGGAAGATGGACGCATCTGCAACGAAGAGGTTGTCTGTGCCCCAGACCTTGGTGTTGAGGTCAACGACGGCGTCGCCGCCATTGCGGCCATCCCCAGTGCCAAGCTTGTTAGTGCCTACACGATGGTTATTATCGTCAAGACTCATTGACATCGAGGGCAACAGATAGCACTATGGGCAGGCTTACCGATCCAGTGGTTCGCACGACGGTTGGAGTACGATACCAGCATGTTGTTGACGTAGTTCCTTGCCGTCGTTCCCGGCTCGGGGAACAGCCAGGTCAGGTTGGCGACATTCTTGAGGGAAGCTTGAAGGTTTTCAATACCCTTGATGACGGCCTCCACGTCGTTTTGGTCGCGAAGGTAGGGCACCGTAGAGACGACAGTACCAAGGTTGCCCTGGATTGTCATTCTGCCACGGGAGGTTGCACCACGACCGAGATACTGGCTAATAGTGATGGACTCTAAGAGCAGGGTCAGCCATCACATCAATCGAGTCAGCAGGTCGGTAGGACTTACTTCCGTTGGGAGCACCCAGGCTGCCCTCCATGCGAGCAGTGTACTGAAGTTGGCGAGTGATGCCGTCGGCACCCTTGAGTTCCTCGAAGAAGCTGTCATCGCGTCAGCGGCATTCTGAAGATTCGCAATGGGCAACTCACAGAGGCCCAATGTTGGGCGCTGATTGAGCCAGAATACCACTCCTCTTGTTGAGGTACAAGTTCTTGTCAGTAACGTTGGGGTCGTCGTACGCCTCGTAGAAGTCATAGAACTCCACAGCAGGGTGCGAAACCACCAGATCAGTCTGCCGTCGGTCAGTTTCCTTCAAAGTCCGACATTCCTTCTGTGAACTCACATTGGTGTGGTCCTCTAGGTTGTAGCCAACGGGAAGTGTGATCCACGAGCTGTTCGAGATCATCGTTGGCCCATCGGTGGAGCTCTTGACAACGTCAAGCTGGTCCTTTGGTCCGATTCCACTGCGCAGCAGCAGCTTCGCACTGCCAAACGTCCCGGCTGACAGGATCACTCGGCCAGTAACCGCGGTTACGTTGACGGTCCCTTGGTATCCTCCACTGAGGTATGGCTCGACTTCAACACCAGTGATGTGGCCGCCGGTACGGACTACGCGCTTCACGGCGGTGTTCATCCACAACTTGAAGTTGGAGCGCTTGCTTGCGGATACGAGGTACGTCGCCATGGGCCCACCTCGCTCACCTCCTGAGTACATGTACGGCGTCTTGCCGAAAGTGCGGTTCTTGGAGTTGGGATTCGCGTTGAGGTCGAGCTCAGTCCAACCTCCAGACTTGAGACCGGACGAAATGACATCGCGGCCAGCCGTGAGGTAGACCTTGCCGTCCTGAGACGGTGTGGTAGTCCCCGGAATGCGGGAGAATACCCGCGATGTTGCAGCAGCTACGTCAGATGACTTCCAGCCAGTGGGAAAGTTGTAGTCCCAGTCCAGAGAGTACGGCTAGACGAAGTTAGTGATACGCAACAACGGGCGAAAGGATGAAACTGACCTTCCACCAAAGCGCAGCGTTGATGGCTGTGCCACCACCAAGGACGCAGCCCGCCATCTGGTCGGTGTCCTGGCACGCAATGCCGGCTGAGTTCTCCCAAATCTCGTTGCAAAGTCCGGGCACATCGAAGCGGGTGAGGTTGGTGCCAGCAAGCCAAGTAGGCTTCATAGTGCCACCCCATCTGCCGGAAGATGGAGGGCCCTTCTCGATGAGCAGCACGCTCTTGCCGGCTTCACTCAGCTTGTCAGCTAAAGGAATACCGCCAGCTCCAGCACCAATCACGATGTAGTCGTAAGACTGAGATGGGACAGGGACACCAGTAGGACCTGGGGCCGCAGTCGACGTCGCAGTCGGAACGGACGTGGATGTGCTTCCTCCACCGCAGCTACCTGTGACAGTCTTGGTGGCCAGGGCAGCCCAGGCAGAGTACGATGGGTTAGCAATGTCGCTGTTGAGCGAGGTCCCGTGGATGTTCTGGTTCTCGTGTTGCGCGAGAACGATGTTGGCCGGGCAGGTTGGGTTGGTCGGGCTGCTGAACGCTTGGGCCCAGCCGAGAACCATGGAGCCAGCCGAGGTACTGACGCTACCAGTAGCACCGTTGTGGTTCCATTGGAAGCAGTTCTGGCAGCGGTAGATGAGGGTGTAGTGGGTGGCGTTGATGGTCGAGGAGATCTGGGTGAGCTTGGCGTCACCGGCGTATACGGCCGGCATGTCGTAGCCAGTTGCCCAGCGGAAGGAGGTGAGGATTTCGTTGCCGTTGGGCCATGCCATCACAAGGAGCTTGTTCGTCATCGTGCCGCCGAGAGAGATACCGCACCAACCGGTACCTTGGCCATTCTTGGAAGCGCATTGCTGTTCACTTTGTAAGCATCGAGCAGAGCGTATTTGAGAAACAGCGATAACATACAAGATAGCCAACGTATTCGTTGGCATCCACCGTGAGTGCATTTTGAGGTAGGGCGAAACCGTACGTCAGGCCGCCGGCGGTTTGGGCAGTCGTAGCGGACCATGTGCTGAAGATGATGCCGGTTGTCGGGTCGGTGTAGGTTGTTGGAGTCGAGGCCTGAGCTGCAACTCCTTCTAGGACTAAGTGATGATGTTAGCGGAAGTCTTGGTTGGGAGGCTCGGTCACGTACGCGGCGAAGCCGCCAAGAGGGCTGCCAGAGCACCGTTGCGACCGAAGAACTTCATGGTGCCGGACGTCAACGTCAATAAAGGTCTAGCAACCAAAGCCGTAATCGATTCTCTGCAACTCCCAGATGGGAGAGGCAATATTTAAAGGGGCGACATCTTCTCAACATCTGCCAAGCCTTCCCCCTGCCCATCATATCACCTTACCTCCCTCTTCTCCTATGCGACTTTCTTCTTTCAGCCAGATGAGATGTCCCAATGTTGGCACCGCAGCCACATGACCACAGAATCCCGCAATCTGGCTCGTCCAGTCACGGTTGATTTGATTGTGGATGGGACGCATGGTATGCGAATCCGCCGATAGGAGGAAATGTTTGTCTGATCCATGGAGGGAGTGCGGTCGAAGACGTGGTGGTGGGGTTGAAAGTCTTCCAACGGAATGTAACATTGCTGATTGCCTTTGTTGGTCAAGCCTCATGACCGGGGGTGATCCAGGATAGCTAATCTACCAGAGGCATGAGGAGAAACAGCAAATCAGATGAAGGGGGATGGCATTAGACGCGGGACGGGAGTTTGCACATGAGACGAACTAATGCTGATGAAAAAGAAACATGCGCAGCAAGGAGAACTCTTGCATCTGGGTTTTTTTAACACAGCTCGAGACTCTGGACTCGGAACGGCATAGTACCCAAAACTCTGGCACCCAAGATGCAATGTCTCGGGACTGTTGGAGTGAGGTTGAAAAAGGCGTGCAGCGCATGGCCGCCATGTCCAGGAACGGGAACGCGGAGGCAGACGAAGGCGCTACCCCACGTTGCGCGCCGGCAATTCGAGCCGCGCTTCCCAATCGAACGGGGCCTCCTGGCCGTCAGCTGGGGTCCCTTGGGCTGCACGCGAGGAGCTGGATGCAACCTCGACAGCTTTCAACCAGCATCACTCATGGGCGCGAGGTCTCCGATGCGTTCGTTTGTCTGCCGGGTCCCTGCAGTGGATGTGAAGGCGTATTCCGGGCCAAGACTCCAAGCGTCGAGACAAACGCCGGGGAGCTTGTGATAGATTGCGGGGGGGTCATTCAGAAGAAAGCGTTTTTGCGAAGACCCAGGGGTTTGGGCGGCGTAGTGTCTGGTATTGAGAGTCAAGTCTCGGCCACGCCCGTCGAGGGGGAAAGTCAACCGGAAGTCGAGCGAATTATTGTCGGAGCATTATTCAGCTCAAAATTTTGACTGTTGAATATGTCGGGCGTGGATTGTGGCAATCCTTGCTGGGCAGGTTGGTGCAGCGCCGGTTGAATGGGTGTGTTGGTGCCCAGAAAGGAGACATTAAGGCACGGAACGCGGGTATTCTGGGCGCAGAGAGTCTTCATCTCGGCTGGCCGCGATGCGACGTTGCGGTACTGCCTCGACCGAAGCCAAGCACGCAAGACAGTCGGTGATTGGAGAGACCAAGCCTTGACGGCCTCGTGGAGGTGACACACGCCCAACTTGTAGATTGCTCGGTGCCTGGGACGATGACAAACGGATGACACCAGACACACTGGCGGCGCGACAGGGCGGGTGCTTGCTGGTGAGCCGCAATAAGCAAGCGGGAGTGAGTTCCGAGGCTGGAATTGTCTTGCTTGGGTGTTCGTGACGAGAGACGAGGAGGATCTTTTGTCTCTGGTTTGCTGGGTCGAGACATGGCGAAAGGGAGCAGAAGCCAATGATGGTCGGTCCGTTTATTGGATTCCGGGCCTGGTGAACGCTCCCGTAGGATCGGCCGTCGTTAGTCGTCGACGTGATCTCTTGGTCCGAGTCGGTAGGGGCTACCAGAGATGCGGCAATCGACGGCTGTTCATTGACTCAGGGCTCCTAGGCAGTAGCCAAGAGTGAGGATGCCGAGATCCGAGTCTGACGATGGTCGGTAAGTCGTACTTTAGCGTTCGAGGACAAACAAGTTGATAATTGTGGTGATGAGAGGTTGAAGTTTGGCTGAAGTTTGGCACAGGGAAAGGGCAGGGAAAAGGGAAGGCGAGGTCCTGTATTTCAGTCGCTGGTAGGTGCTACCCCCCATAAACATTCCTTCCTTTAGCGGAACGTAGGCCGGACCTTCCTCCATCCGACCTAAATGGCGGCCACCAACCACAAACATCATGATCATTACTCAACGAACGTAACTTTCGTTCTTACAATTTTAAATACCTCATGCACATTAAGTGCAAAAATAAAAAGAATGATCAGTGGGAGGCTTGAACTCCCGGCCTTGGCATTACTGAACATCTCAGATGAGGTATTAGTACCACGCTCTAACCAACTGAGCTAACCGACCAGATGGGTGCCGTGATTGGCTGATGGGGATGCGGGAAAGAATTTGGCTTATGACCCCTTTGCATGCTCTCCGCATTTTAGCATCTTATTCAACTGCAAGCGTTGTAGAGGTTCAATTTGATTTATGGGATGGAATGAAAATGCAATGGTATTGTAAAACTTAATGAGTGGGTGAGAGAAGATAAAGTGAATGAGCCCAAGTCTGTGTCGCTGATGCCCGCTATGCCAAACTCCGTGCTGATGCATGCGGTCTCCGAGGAAAGCCACCTGAAATGAAAAAGAAACGCCGCCTCTATCCCTTTTAACCCCTTCTTCGCTTGACCTCAAACCTCGTCTAAGAGTCGAAAATCGCACCGTAGGCAGGAATGCCCCTGCTCTCAAGCCCGTATACGACTTTCCTCGTCACCTTTTGGTTGGAAATGATCACCACCGCCTCACAAGGACCCATCTTTTTGCCGCCGGTATTCTCAATCTGCGCAATACCCGCTTGGCGCCGGCTGCTCTCCCAGATGCGGTACGTAATCGCAACCAGATCGGGACGGCCCGTCTTCTTGGTGTCGATGATGACGGCGTTCGGGTCGGCCTTGTAGATGGTGTCGATCACCGCCTGCCCGTACGTCTCGGCGGGCCGCTGCGTGGACCAGATGATGCGCACCGGGTGGTCAGGCTTCTGCACGAACAGACTCAGACACGGACCGATGCCGGAGCCGGTGGCAATCACGATACAGGGCTCGAAGAGGCCGGCCACGCGGAGCACTCCGTACTGCGGGACGCCGCGGGTCCAGATCTTCTTGGGCGGGTTCTTGATGATCTTGTCCGTCCAGTCGCCGGCGTTCGACACGAGCACCGAGAAGCCCTTCCTGCCGGCGTTGCTGAGCCCCTTCAACTGGCCCTTCTCGGCGTCGGCGGCGGTCGGGGCGGCGGGGTTCGGGATCACGGCGAAGGCGTGCGTCTCGCGGAGCGGCGCGTCGGTGAGGCGGACGGCCTGGCCGTAGTGCACGTCGGCGTAGTCGAAGTTGAGCTTGACGACGTGGGCGGACATGGCCTCGGCCTCGACGTCGCGCAGGCGCAGGCGCGTCCAGGGGTAGGCGACGAGCGCGGTGATGACGATGAGCATCCAGAAAGACGGGGTCATGACGACGGAGGCGGCGTAGGGGATGTTGGCGGCGTCGCTGGAGTCCTCGGCGAGCATCATGACGAGGGCCCAGAAGAGGAGGACGACGGACCACCCGAGGAAGCGGTGGGTGCCCTCGAACCAGTTGTGCAGGAGCACGCGGGCGCGCGGGTGGGCGAAGGCGATGATGAGGAAGAGGAGGAGGCCGATGAGGTAGCTGTCGAGGAGGATGTAGGCGCGCAGGGCGCTGCTGGGGCGGTCCATCTCGGCGGTGAGGACGACGAGGAAGAGCACGAACCAGAAGAAGGAGGCGACGCCGCAGCCGGAGTGGATGCCACCGTAGGAGTAGACCTTTGCGAAGGCGCGGCGGACGGACAAGGGAGCCTTGGCGGGGAAGAGGACGAAGACCTTGAACATTGCGTTGACGGTGTGTTCGTTGCGGATGAAGAGGGCCGCGAGGATGTTGGCGGAGACGGCTGTGGCGCAGGTCTGGGGAGTCAGGGCGGCGCCGGTGAGGACGGAGTTGAGGATGACGAAGATGAGGCACGCGATGTTGGCGAGGAAGGCGAGGGTGAAGATGCGGCGGTAGACGGAGCCAAAATTCCAGCGCACATACCGGTAGGCCCGGTTGCCTTTCTTATCGGGAACGGTAATTTCGTCTTCATCGTCGTCGGAATCGTGGGTTGAAGGGACGGACGTCGGGGCTTCGTGAGCAGGCTCCGGAACAACGAGAGTGTGCGTTGAGGAGTTGCGGCTGTTCATCGGGAAGAAAGCCCTCGCAGGTGGTGTAAGAGACAGTTCAGGGTTGACATGGTGCACTTCTTCGACTGGAAGAGTGATAGAGGATGCCATAGCGGAATTGGAAGACATGGTCGGCGAGGGTAAGGGAAGAACTGGTGATCATGTTAGGACAGTGGCTCGATGGTCCTCATCATGCATAGGACGACTTACAAGCAGGACAGCTCAAAGCCAACGAAAGAGGACGATGAGAAGAGGTCGGAACAGGAGATGACAGAGTGATGGGAGATAAGGAAATAAGCCAAAGATATAGAGAAGACAAAAGAAATAAGGAAATAAGAGAAAAAGGAAAAGAGACAGGAAAAAGAGACTAGGAGATGGTGTTCTTGGATTTTTTGATTCTGGTGTGATGGGGAAAAGAAGATCACCAAGGGAGAGGACCCCGATGGCCTGATATAGACCCCCTTCATGATGCTGAAGGGCGAATGCCTTCATGACCCGTCACATGTGGTGCCCACCGGTAGATGCCATAGGTAAGCGCCACGCCTGAAGAATAGTCTCCGCAGCCAAAATAGAATCCGGCGACGTTGGGTTGGACCCGTCGTCCCAGGCACGAGGACCCCGGCCTTGCCCCGGCGCCCATCGACGGGTACAGCTAAACCTGGACGAGGGAGGTCGAAAAGACATGGAGGCAGTCTAGTCACGTGGCGTGGTGGGAGAAAAGAAGGTACGCCTCGAGAGGCACGGTTGCGTCGACGGCTGAAAGGTCCCGTCGGAATGGGTGCGGCCAAGCCGGTAGTCTCACAAAAATAGAGGGGAGGTGGTTGGGGTGTAAGATGGATGGATGGGGTGGGAGGTTCAGTTCAGAAAGCTGGAGGGAGTGCACTTGAAAGGGGATTGGCTGCCGAGACTAGGGTGTGTTCGTCCCATGCAGTGTGCTTTTTCCTCCAGCAGAACAGACGGGCATGGCCGGGCCCAACGTGGCGCGCCAGAGGTTATCTTGGCCCTGCATCTCGGTGTGCAGAAGTCGATCAGGAACCATGGCTTGCGTGGCTTGGCTGTTGAAAGAAAGAAGAGCACATGCAGGCTGGATGTTGGGTGCGTGTGTGTTAGTGTGCAGCCAACCCAGCTCTCTGGAGACGGACTCTTCTGATCGGGCAAGCGCACGGCGTCTTCATGGTTTCTTTAGGCCTCAGATCTGTGAGATGGATTGGTCAGGATGTGGATTCGTAATTGCTTTTTTGACCGAATAGCTCGGATCGGAGTCAAAGATGCGATCCCGGGGCTGAATATTGTTGCTTCTTGGCCGAGACGGGCAGCCTCGAAAAGGGCATTGCTCGCGGTTCCGCGGTTCAAAGCACAATCATTGCAGGGTATGTTGCGGGTGAGTACATCAGAGCGGCTGGGACCTGAGAAGGAAAAGAAAATGGAAAAGATGGATACCGTGAGACATCGCCTTCAGATCCGGTCCTTCGGAGACATTGAGACAGTGCTGTTGGTGAGGCGGATTGACAGCCAGCTAAACCGGCTCAATCCCCGTGGTAATAGCCTCGATAAGGTGAACTCGTCTGTCTCTGCTAGACATGTCACCGTAGTGCCTGATTTACTAACGGAGACATTGGGGTGGATCCCTATCATTTTCCCGTCTCCCGCCCTTGACGTGCTAGCCGTCGAGCGTCATGACAGACACCGAAGTGGCAGACACCGAACGACAGCCTCTGGCATGGAGAGAGCGCGCTAGGTCGCTTCTCGAAGTTGTGGCTGGATGGCTTCATGCGCGTGCTCGGCGCAGACTGGGCGGTGCTGGCGTATCTCGAACCCCCTCGATAGCATCGGGGGGATACGATGGGACGATGGTATGGGAGACTATGGGAAGACTGCTGTTTGTCGTGCGATTGAGATGTGATAGGCTGGCCGGAATGCTCATATCTCGAACCTCGGTGCCTCGCAGTGGTAGTCGTATGTGGCCTGTCAAGCTGAATGTCTGAAACACCCAGCATCGAGGGAGAGCAGAAGAGGAGCTCTCTTGCTGCCCGACGATGACGACTGCGAATCCAGACGTCTAGCTGGTAAGACACAAGACGTTGTCCCGGGTGTTGCTGGGGTTCCAAGAATGGCCGCAATGATGGGATCGTGAAATCATGCGTCGAGCTAATGCCAGTCCAAGGTAGTGACAGTAAGAGAGAACGATGGAGATATTGCGAAGCATGCAGAAGCATGTGGCAAGGCGGAAGCCAGTAAGCCTCTTGCGGGGAGACTTGACCTCCACGAGTGAGGCGCTTTCAAGCTTCCGCCAGGTTACGTGACATCGTCTGGTACACCCCGCGGCGCCTTTGTCCTCCCAACCCGAGGGTTGGTTGCTGGCGCCACGACCCAGCTGGAGGGCCAATCGACGCCGGTCGCTCCATGATCTAGGACATGCGCTACCGGCACTAGCGCGGGAAGAAGAGACATAAACAGAAACATGAGATAGCCACATAGCTTAAGAATCCATCTCGTGTGTGCGTCGGGAGACATCCACCGAAAGAGAGACAGTTGTGGGAGCTGTCAAAAAAATAAAAAAGTGCCCGGGCCAGGAATGCCAACGCCGGCCAGGTCTCAAGGGATTGCCGAGGACTCGCGAACCTGTCACTTGGCGTCTAGGGATGGACGGCTAGGGCCAGCACGGTATGCTCCGTTTCTCTGCGTTAAGACACGTCGGCGATATTATCGACGACACCGTCGTGAATGTGTTTTGGGGGGGTCCTGTTGCTGCCTGTGATGTTTCTGGCCGGGGAAACCTGGGAGTTGGGGCCGGCGCTTGTTGCTGTAGGGCGAACGGGCGACCGCTTGGCCGGGACACAATATTTGCTGCAACCGAGGAACGTTGTGGATTCCGCGCGGAGGCTGCTCCGGGCGATCATCGATGATCAATGACCTGACAATCGGGACAGGTCTCACGGTCTCGAATTTTCGAGGCGTGAAGACGGGGCTGTCGCCTGCGTTGTTCCTGGAGACCCCGTCCTCTTCGTCCCTGATGATGATCTGTCGATCCTGTCATGCTCCCTTGGATATTGACCGTTGTTAGGGAGAGTGGATGACAAGACGGGAGGGGACGGGAGGCATTGGGGAAGGGGGAAAGCAGAAAAATATACCTATTTCGGGCAGAATCTCCAATTTTAACTCTGCCTTTAATGACATGATTGGTGGAAGTCATCGATGTGGTTGCAGCACCAGTCGTCTTACTGCAGAGTCCGAGATCCTGTCGCTATTTTTCTCCAGCATCGGGCAGTGGTTCGCTAAAGGCGCACGCGAAACATGGATCACCGTCGATATAAAGTTGTAACCTGTTTAATTAGATGATGGTTGCGCATTCTTGCGTTGAAAATACCCAACAGAGATTGTGAACCGAGGCTGACCGATCCCTGGTACACGACTTTGTACTGCGACCCGCGCTAATATGTCGGCAGACACAACGGTGTATCCATGAAGACAGGAATAACTTGCGACCGGTAGAATGCACATCTTTCCGTGCCTCAGAATGAACAAGTGGTCAGATATCACGCCATTCCGATCGATCAAACTTCCATTCTGCATCGTGCTGTTTCTGGAAGAAGGAATTATTTTTACTGTAATTTCATCATGAGAAGACAATGCATCCCCTGATTCCCCCACCAACCCCGCTTCGCATTTCTTCTCCTCCGCCTTACTCTTCTCTCTCTGCGTCTCCTTGTCTCTGTCATATGCTCGTGAATGTTCATCCCAGGATCATTAAGATTATGTACATTTCAGACCTGCATCACTTAGACAATGCTGTCCGTCTCATAATAAGGATCGTCGGGCAAGTAGGGAAACTTGCGAACGACGACATCGCCCTTGTACTCCCACAGGTCCACCTGAGTGGGCTCGTAATCCAAGCCGCAAGCATCGGTCTCGGCTCCGAAGGTCAACACGTCCGTGGTGTTGCCGTCGTGGTAGTTGATGCGGACCATGTTGACCGTCTCGACGTTGGGTCCGACCTCGAAGTAGTTGGCCGGCATGAACTGGATGCCCGAGTGCGCCGTGGTGAAGACGGTGGTGGGCAGGTCGCCTGTGTGCGGGACGTGGTGCATGCCGAGGTTGAGCCACAGCACCAGGTCCGTCTGGTTCAGGCTCTCGCCGTCAAAGAAGTCGTTAAAGTTGACGGGCGGGTTCTGGACATCCTGGTTGTTGTACGGGTGGCTGCTACGGGGCTCGGTGTCCTTGCGGACGGAGACCATGATGTCCTGCTCAGCCCAGCGGGCCGCGTTCTTGAGGACGTTGGAGTCCTTCACCGTCAAGTGCGCGAGACCGGTGTAAGGCAGGATGCGGTAGGCGCGGTACTCGCCATGCCTGTTCTTGACCTCCTGGTTGAGGACGAAGAGCTGGTCCTGGTTGTTGTAGCTCCAGTCGAAGCGGCCCTGGTCTTCGTTTTCGATGAACTCGCGCTCGACCTTCATGGTGTTGAGGGCCTTGCCCTTTGACCACGGGTAGACCTGGGTGGTGGGCACCTGGTGCATGCGCTGGACGCTGTTCTCCGTGCCAAAGATGTCGAAGTCGGCCTTGAAGTTAAGGACGTGGTCGTGCATGGAGCCGGACAGGTTGTCGTGGATCTTGAAGCCGTAGCCCTCATTCTTGGCGTAGAAGGCAGCCTGGATGTACCCGGAGGCGCGGACTTCGACCGCGACAGACCCGTCGAGGAAGAAGGAGTAGCTGAACATGTAGTCGTAGTTTCCGACGGTGGACACCGAGCGAACGGTGAAGTAGACGTTCTTGGTGGCGGTGACGTATTCCTGGGAGCTGTGGCGAGCCATCGGGTAGTCGGCGTCGTACTCGAAGAGGCAAATGCTGTTCAGGTGGGTGTGGGTTGTCTCGGAGACGTAGAAGGAGGAGTTCAGGTAGGTGGCGTATGACGGGCAGTCGTATCCCTTGAGAAGCTCGAAGGCGAAGGGGCCGAATCCATAGTAGGTGTCGAGGTAGGCAACGTGAGACTGGGTAGGGTCGCTGCCGGCGTAGTGAGCCAAGGCCTCCTGGAGGCCAAGCTCGTACAGGATTCTCTGGCCCTTGTAGCGGATGTCATAGAGGGCCATGCCGGTGTCGCGCGTGAAGCCGACGTAAAAGCTCCAGCCCATCCATTCGACGTACTTCCTGTCGGGGTCCACGGAGTACCTGGCACCCTGGGGGGCGACTGAGGTGGGCGGAGCGTTGGTGTCAAGAGGGAGGATCTCGCCCTGCTGGTCGGTCGCAGACCAGTCTCCAGCCCAGTTGCCGCCAAGCTTCTCGACCTTTCCGCTCCAGTAAGCGTTGCGGAACTCCTCAGTAGTCTCGTAGAAGATGCCGTTGTAGTACCATCCCTCGACAGTCCATTGAGAAGGGTCACGTCCGGTGACGTCTGACATGAAGAAAAGACCCATGGGCATCATGGACTCGACGTCGAAGATTGTGTTAGGGATGCTCCAGAACGTGTCCCAGCGCTGGACACGACCATCGTCCTGGTAGTAAGGGTCAATGCCCCAGATGGTGAGGGTGTCGTTGTCGAGGCCGAGAGCAGTAGCGTTCCACAGGTCCAGGGTGATATCTGCGACGGTCTTGCTGACGTCGTAGAGCCAATCTTGGGCGAGATCATCATCGGCATCCAGGTTGCGGACGCGGCCACTGGTCTTGCGGGTGTACGGGTAGTCAAGGCGCTCCCACTTGGTGGTGCCGTTAGTGACAGGAAGAGGGCCGACGATGATGTCCTGGTACTCCGGGTCTTCGGAAGCGCTGAAGTCTATCAAGACGTGGGCATAGCGGGCGGGGGCCGCAGCACTGCCGTCAATGTATGCCAGAGCTTCGGACTTGTTGGGGGCCATGAGCTCCACAAGAACACTACCGATGTTAGTCTACGTCCCGAGCAGCTGGAATCTGGTTCACTTACATGGTGTTATCCCATGAGGTGGCGTTCTCGCTCTGTGTGAGGTTCAGCTCCGTTTGAGCGAACAGCCATTCTGTGACGCCGGCGGCTTCGGGGCCGGTCAAGCCGCTCCAGATGTTCTCCTTCGGGGCGTCAACGTCACTGGGGTCGTGAACAACGCAGTCCGCAGGCTCGGAGCTGTTGCTGAGCTGGCGTTTGCTCATAGCATGGGCGAGGGCCTTGCGGCCATGACCTTTGGCGCGCTGCTGAGCCCATGGGGCCTTAGGGAGGCCGTTCACTTGAGGGATGATATCAGAGCCGAGTAGGAGCAAGGCTCCCAGACCGAGGGTGCGGGTGAGCGAAGAGAAGCCCATCTTGTCTGAAGTACAGTTGTCTTGTCAGGCAAAATGGAAGACTCGAAGAGGCGCTTGAAGCTCTGAGCAACCAAGCGTTTTCATCAGAGTGCTGCTGGCCTTTATGTACGGAAGAGTCTTTGGAGCCTGTCGGCGAGACATCCGGCGATGATGTCGCAATATTGACCAACCCCGACACCGGTGATGGAGTCGTATCAACGACAATCTAGAATACCTCCATTAGACCATCGAGTGACAGCGAGGTTCCATGTCACAGCCAACATCCTCTTGACTAACCTTGAATGGTAGGCCGAGCCGCCAACAAGCGGGAGCCTCATCTGCAGAACTCGGTTCAAGACAACGCCGTTCCGACAGACATTGAGATGCGAGCTTTGTGACCAGGCTTGCTATCATGCAGGAACCTTTGTGATGTACCCCACCTACAAGCGGGATGATCGCACAGAGTTGCTGGATTCAGTTCCAGCCCGTGGTAGACAAGCCGGGGGATGCTGATATCGCGGGCCGCGGCCAGCGGGACTTTCGGTCGCAGTTCATCCCATATTCCAGCTGTAAGATGATGATGTGCTGCTAAAGACGATTGTCTAGCGAATCTTGGCCGTTGGTTTGCCTGCCACCAGCTCGGCTGTCGAGATCACCAGGGTGCGTTGCTGCGGAGCATCGATTGATAAGACCAAGGCCAAACTTGGATAGTAGGTCCGAGAAGAAACATTCGACCAATCGACTGGATTCTTGTTGCAGGCCGTGAAGAAACGGATTATCGGTTCGTTATCTTGGGGCCCAGTCCTGCGGGTTCTCTCCCAGGGCCGGTCCTTGCTCATCGGGTGGATGGACGGCTCCAGCATTGCCGGCCATGCGGAGAGGCTGGGCATGTGGGGTCATCAGAAGATGTCTGTGAGCTTGATGCGGGGGGAGGATGATAAATCGTGGAAGGGAAGAAAGAAAATTGAAGAACTAATGACGACGAATGAGGACGACGGGCAACAATAAACAATGACGAAAATGACGACGATAACAGCGTTGAGACTACCTAGTTATAGAGTATAGGCCTACAAGAAAAGTAAGTGCTCTGGCATAGGAATCTGGAGCGGTCTCGTAGGGAATTGCTAGTGATTGCTGTGACTTGGGCATGCAATTCCTGACTGGTGTCTTCGGTTCAACCCCACGTGGTTGGCAGCGGCCAGCGATCCCAAGACGGCCGAAGCCGTTGGAGCGCCTCTTGAACGATAGGTAAGGTTATCCTTGAGATGAAGCATACGTAATGCCGGAGAGACTAAGTTAACGTCGCAGTCTGCTTATCTTCCGTTCTTATCTCGGACTACCTAGCCAACCGGCACGCCAGGCATGCCAGATGCGAGCTGGACCATGTGCGCCAAAATTCGCGCTGGGGGGATGGCGAATTAAACCTTTTGGTGATTATCTGAGGTCCGCTTGTTAATGAGTCCAGTCTGGTTTAGCCATTCGAACAATTGAATCAGGACTTGCCAGATGAACTTCAATGAAGAAATTCGAACAACAACAAAGTGCCGTAGATTCGGGGGCGACCGCGATGCCAGCCCCACTTCCCACTTCCCGGCCGGATCCCAGGGTATGGATCATGATAAGCTCGCATAGGCCCTGATAGGTAAACATCCAGGCTCTCGCTGCCGAACATGCAGTTCAACTGCTAGCCATGCTGGCTTGAGAGCTGGATGTGGAAACAAGCTTCGCCTATCGAAGCCCATGTCAGTAGTTGTGCGGGGTTTTCGGCCAACTTCGACTCCCATGCCCGACGGTCTGCCGTGACGTCGGCGTGGGGTCGGTCCTTGAGCTCGAGAGCTCGCATGCTCTGACAATGCAAGAGAACGACCAACGGACAGAGAAAAATAACGTTTCCGAATTTGGCAGTTGGATTGACCAATTTTTGAAGTCCCATGCCGCCGGACACTCTCCGAAGTCGGTGTAAACCCCTCCATGTTGTCAACCGCGGTGACAAGATCAAGATTTTTCTTTGTGTTGAGAGGGAATTCCTTCAAAATTCAAACGAACCATTGTCTTTGCTGATTATGCGTCTTATTTTCGATTTCGTCATGGAGTCTGGTAGTATTTTCTCGCTGAGGGCAAGACTTCACCGGTCTGACATTGCACATATGTAAGCAGCCTTCAACAGCAACAGACCAAACGGCCGCGTATTCTTTCCCTAGTGAGTTATCAGTAAGTAGACTTAGATAGATAGGGCAAGATCAACAGATACCTGAAAATATTGTCAGTATCTTCAGTGGTGCGTCTTTGCGTTGGGCGTTTAGTTCAGAAACCTTTTACTCTGGAAGCAAAGGATGTCGAAGACAACAATCACTCATGGCTGTCTTCTTGAATATATAAACCGCAGTTCTCTTAGCAGTCACACTGGAGTATTCCCTGATATCACGTTTCAAGATGCAGTTCAGCGGGCGCCATGGCGCACTACATGAACGGCTACCCATCATGCTGGACCAATGAACAGTAGGCATCTTGCTGTCGTGGATCAAACTCTCCAGTCCGCACGTAGCATGTGGCCGGAATAGGGGTCTCTGCGGGCGTCTCCTTTTATTCTTCACGGATGATTTGTCGAAGGGCCGGAGTGACACTGTTCTTGAGCGCCCGCAAAGCTGCACGTCAACCGATGAGACGGGGATTGGACGTGTAGCGTTGCCCCGACGCCTGTGAGTAAAGCAATAGGCAGTCGTGACCCGAGATATCAGCTATGAGGTGCATTGCAACATTGCCCGTCAAACAATGAATGCACATGCTGCTGTAGGTTTACTGCGGGGCCAGTGTACTGCTCGGGCGAGCCTACTTAGAAGACCAACTATTCTCTCTGTGCTGAAAAGAGAACTTCTCTGACATATTCTCTATAACCTTCAACGTCGTTATCGCTATCATTGTTGCTATATCTAAATGTGTCTATGGTAATAGCTGTAATAATCACACTCGTGATTATTAAATAACTATCCTTACTCTCATTCCGATGCAAGTAAAGCGTAAAATTCATCATGGAAATAGGAAATATAGCAGAGTAGACACTAGAAATTGAGACAATCTCCACCCCACACCTAGACCTGTTACGCTTAGAATCATCCAAAGGACTACTGGTGTTTGTGTCGAGAGGCAAGATAGAAGACAGCGCCTGCCAGGAAGATGAGAACGAATCCCAAACCAATTCCAACTCCCCATGCCGCTTGCGCATCTTCCTTCAGCGCATCCGTGCCTTTGAACAACAGGATCCAGCCGGCTTCTTTCTTACTTAGCTCTGTTGACGCACAGTAGCAGCTGTCGAAGAAGCCAATAAGCTCCCATATAGAGATCAGCAGAAGCCATACAGTATTAGCCACAAGCAAGAAGCATCCTAGTAGCCGCAAGAAAACCGCCAAAGCTATGCAGATATGTGCTCCTAATCCAAGCTCATTTTCTCGTCGCTCCACGAAACGTTTCCTCTCGTATTCTCGCATGGCCACGTGAGAAAATGCCGCAGAGACAAGTAGAGATACGCATGCTGCAGTGGATAGGATGCCATAGATGAGGTAGCCACCCGATCGGCAACCCAGGCCCTTGACGACCGTCTCAAAGGCCAGGATGAATGCAAGCATTGTGGTACCCCACTGGACCAGGATGCCCATGAGTATCGAGAAAGCAACGTTTTTCCAAAAGATAGGCTTTGCCCCAGAGAGCTCCTCCAAATTTGAGTACTCGTACAAATGGCGGCGAGGGCTAGTGGTGCTGTTGATATGTGTGGGGTTGGCTTGAGATCCCGCAGAAGATGACTGTGAATTAGCTTGAGATCCTGCAGGTTGCTGCAGACCAGCTGATGTCAATTCGTGCGGACGAATCGCATCCTCAAATGCGATGAGAAGATTATTGGCGAAGTTGATCCAGGTCAGTGTACGGGCGTAATTGAAGGCTGGTCCTTCTTGCTTCTGGAATCCAGCGACATTGAATATCCAGAGATTTGGGGCTGTACGGCGACTGTCTTCATTTCCATTTACCGAGTTCTGTGCGTTGACGGATGACGATGGTGGATCAGCCAGGAAATCACCTGCAACTTCAATTCCAGGGTGATGGTCACCACGTCTTCTCCCATCGTCAAGCGCCGTTCGCATCGTATCTGCTTTGTTCTGTGTTCCCACAAGAATCCAGCCCCAGATGACAGGAACCTAGATTGTTTTGGTGATTAGCACTGGTCTTTTTCGCCCTCAGCTATCCTCACAGGTAAAGAAAAGCTTGCATACCAGCCAGATCCAGAGAGATCCAGATGAAAGAATCAGGGCTTCCTCGGTATTGCCCACTTTCGTTTGCAGCGACCCTACCGCCGTGAAAATCCAAGCTATGATTGCTACGGACATCTGAGCCACAAGTGACAGCGTGACCCCTCGTCGAGTAGACTCTAAGTAGTCTCTAGCTGGTTTCCACCACCGCTTGTGTTTGTTCAGGAAGACTTGTCTGGCCAGCGACTGTTCTGTCTGTTTGAGACGGGTGGGTGCTTGTTGAGCAACTTCAGCGATTACCACAACAGCATCTGCTCTTTCTGATAAATTTCCCCTGCCTTCTCTGGAATCCACTTTGTGTCGTCTTCGAAGGTTCCTGAATGCCTTATGAATCCACGTCTTGTTCAGGATCGTGATCATGAGTGAAATCGTCATTAGCATGGGACTTCCAAGACCAACGCAGACACTTAAGATGTCAGAGTCGATGCCCCCTGTCTCGTATGGCAGCTGCGCCGTGAGGGCCAACCATGGAAGAAGATAGCTTGTTGACCCGGCAGCGAAACGATTGAAGTTGGTGGCCTGATCATTAAGTAAGATAACGTTAATGTTGGCTGTTGTCTCACAGTAACTGTGGCGGAGACGACTGGATATTGGAGCTCACCATTTTGATGTGTCCGCGACTGCAATAGTCCTTGCAAAGAGACAGACTGACCCCCCAAGAATCATTGATGATTCTTTTATTCTCTTCTACATGAAATAGCCTGTTGCCATGTATGTCCATGATGAGGCCTTCTGCAATATTCTCTTGACTTGTCGCGTTGTTTTTGATCCACTCATCGTGAATCTTGTGGGTGCACCTAGAGTACCAATTGTCAGCACCGCTAGTATCTTTAGTTGGTACGATCTTTCTATCCAAGAAATTCCCAATATCATCGAAGTAAAGTGTTGCGTTCTGGTCGGGTGAAACCATGGCTTTGTGTTGGTCTATGTGACACGTGTGCAATGGTATCTAGGATCGGCTTTCGACTGATATTGGAAGCTGGAGGAGTGACTGGCCTGGCAGAGCTGCGCAAATTCTAAGGTTGAGTGGCATCAGTTTACATAGTTTGTCAAACCATGGGGGATGGACTGGTTGGGCGCGACCATTTGAAAAGTTTTCCAGCGGCGCCCGCGCCAGCCTGGGTGGCGGCCTCCCTCTGGTCAGCCTAGCACTGCCCAATTCAATTTATTCAAGATACGAGGTTTGTCTGCCGGAGTTCGGGTGAGATTTTCTTGTAAGGTACGGCATCATGCGTTGCGTTCGTTGATAAGAGCTGAGGGGAATCATGCAGGCTCCCGCTGTGTAACACCGTGCAGACATCGAAGTTGCTACGAGACTCTCCGAGGGGTCGCAATGCTAAACAGAATACGGAAGTAATCGGCTAGTTAATTCTCACTGCCTCAAAATTCCACCACCATGTGATTGTCAATATTGAGTGACTAGACCTTATTGAGAAGTACTTCGCATGTGTGCCTGAAGCATCTCGGTGACAGTCGTGAGTTGAGCCTCGCAATTCTCTCCGCAATCTCAGGCCTCCATAGCGCAGTGATTTGGCGTCTAATCAGCCACACGATAGGGCCGCAGTCAATATATATCCTCAACTCTAGACTCCAGTTCAAGGGGCACGAGTATGCTTCCTATATCTCCGACTACGGGATGCCGGTGAGAACAGGTTAATTTAATTACATCAGTGAACGTGCTATTCATTATTTCTCTAGTCTCCAACGGGAACACTATTGCGAAGGAAAATCTTCTTCCGTTGGAATTTCAATGAACGCAAACAGGTATGTAGATAATCCTGGGGGAAACGAGGGTCCAAGTAATTCTCCCCTTGACGTACAAGCAAACACCCACCACCTAAGCATGGTGGATGCATCTTTTTTCCTGCGTCGTGACCTCAAATTCACAGACTATTTCAGTCTGTGATGTTCACAAGGAGACCTCTGGGACCAATAAGAAGCTATCATAGTTCCCACCAACATGCACAACGCACTTCTCAGGACCAGCCGCTACCTTCTTGTGGTAGGGCGGATTACGGATGATTTCTTGGCCGGATATTACGAGACGAATGGATTCTCCGGCCGAAAAGAATGTGCTGCTTGGATACAGTGCAATGTCGACTTGGACGATTTCGCCAGGCCGAAGCGGCTGGTCCGAGATGCCAGAGCTGACAGGGAGCCATGGTTTTGAATGTATCTGGTCCAGCTCACGACGTGATGCTCGGCAAAACCCTCGAGTAACCCAGTCATCAGTGAACCCGACAGACCCGTGAAAGCGAACCGGCTTTCCCTTCACGTCGCGCTTATCAACGGCGGCGAATAGGAAGAGGTCATTAGGTACAGGGCTCTGTCCGGGTTTCCCACGAACCTCGACCCAAAGTCGAAGCTTCATCTCTCCTGTCAACTCCGTGTCTTGGTTAAACCGGAAGTCAAAACTGACTTGGCCATTGGTACACTCATAAAATAGCTCGGTTGATTTCTCTGGATTTGATCGTGACAGACCGGAAGGGCCAAGACGCAGCTTAGACCAAGTAACTCCTGGCAATGGCCAAGCCTTCTCACCCCGCCGCTCATGAATAACGTCCCGACTTGACCGTACCTCAAGCATCACGGGTGGATGGGATAGAAAGCCGTTGTTACTCTCGCCCTTGACGAAACAGTCCATGAATTGCTTTGTTAGATGTTGAACTTCGGGCGAGTAGAAGACGTCCCATTTGCCTCCGCGATGTGTGTAGATCCATTTGTGGCGTGATCGGGCCCGAGTGAAAGCCCGGAAGGAGCCTTGTGTGTGAAGGCAATGGTCCGAGAATGACCCACATACTAGCATGGGAAGTTCGATGTCATCGACCTGAGCGGCTTTCTCCCGCCAGTATGTGTTCATCAATGGATGCTTTTCGAGCATCCCGGCAACGCTCGCGTCGTTGTCGTTAATAAAATCAGCCGCAGAGCCGGTAAGGGCAGGTTTGACCTCTGTGTGCCACCAAAATGTGAGGAAGCCTGCATCTTCAATGCCTCCTGGGCAGATTGAGTCCCGATAGGGATCGCTGAGCCCCTCCCATGGCACGATGCATTTCAATGCGGGCGGCGGACCTCCATAGTGACGGCAGGCAGCAACGTGAAACTGTGTGATGGCCAGAAAGCTGACGCCGTTGAGACCGACGGCACCATTGCTCCATGGCTGTCGCGCGACCCATTCGATTGCTTCATAGTATGCTTTGGATTGATTGTCCGACATAACAGTGGCCATCCCCTCGCTGCCACCGAAGCCGGGAAGATTGAGATTGACAACAGCGTAGCCCGCTGGGACCCAAAAGTTTGGATCAGGAGACTCCCAACTAGTGACATTCGAGAACTTTGGTCTACTCCCAGCCTGGGGAATCAGTCGATACTGATGCGGCGGGCCGCCAAGAGGCGTCTTTCCCAAGGCTGGAAGCTTATGGTTGTCATATGGATGGGCGCACATAACCACGGGGACCTTGCGGCTATCTTCATCGGCCCGGCGTGATCTGAATACGTTGGCGAGAAGTTTCGTGCCATCGGGAAGCATGACTCCGACGTCATACTCGCACAAGATATCGGAATCTGCTGGCACAAGGGTGCATTGGGGATTGAAAATCTGGCATGTGGTGACAGCACGAGACAGCAAAGGGCGAAGAGAATACCACAAGTCAGAGGCTTGTCTAAGCTCATCCATACTGGGCGGGCTTGGTCGAAGGTAGATGTAGGAGATAGGTTCGCGGAAGGAATGGAAATCCACACAAACTACCTTAGCTCGCGACCAATGCCTTCTTATGCATTTTGGGAATTACGCATGTCATTACATCACTCCTGTCATGATCAAATTTCTGTACCAATATCAGATGGACACTCTGTCTTATTAGCGAACGGAAGAAGATCGCACACAGGCGTCGGTACCAGCAAAACTCCGTCGGCGGTTGGCAGCCTCCCGGCCAGCCCGATCTTCATCCCATATTGATACATCGGTATGTCACAGTCCCGCATTACAATTACAAAGGCCTGGTTACAGGCGTCGCAGAAAACCAGCCAGGTTTCGCCTGGCGGCGTGAAATTTGACAAGCACCGGCTTCCACATCGTCGGAGATCCCAACAAGGCAATACCGCCGTCTACGAGTATCCGAAGCTAATGGCACAATAAGTCTTGCCGATCAACCGTGCAGGTTTCAAGCTACACTCCGACTACCCAAGTTTGTTTTGGTTTGGGAAGCCTGCTGTAATAGCTAAAACTCCAAATTACAAGTTGGTTGTATGTTTAGCTAGGGGGGGGAAAGCTTCTTGCCTTGTATCACCTGCCATGAAGCTTATGCTGCATGGAGACACTAATAAACGGCGAGCAGTGAAAGGACCCACCACTTGGACATCAGGTCAAACTTATGACATGGTCTTCATGTACCAAAAGAACTTTGATAATACGTATATATGTATGTATGGTAGAGTATGCGGCGTGGTATTTACGCAGTCAATAAAGTTACATGAGAATGAAAATATGTGCTTGGCTATTGCCATGGGGTTTGTCGAAGATTCTTGTGACGACGCAAGACCTAGATCTTGCCGATTCCAGCTTTGCCCGTCACGGTGGACTTGACGTTGCTAGCCTGGATGGGGGTGACAAGTTTGGCCTTGCTCTTGCCCAAAGCGCTCAGAGCCGCGGTGCTCTTAAGGCTAGGCCAAGCGCCGCTGCCGGACAGAGAGTTGGCGACACAGTTGCGGCCGAGCGAAGAGCTGCAGGTGGAGATGGAGCCAGAGTCGGGGACGTCAAAGATGTTTGCACCGCTGGAGCTCGAGTCGGTGGTGATCGGGGTCTTGGCGTTGGAGAAGACGTTGCCCTCGAGCAGGACGTTGGTGCCCTTGGTGATGTCAAAGTTGTGGCCGAGGTTGTCGGAGAAGTAGTTGTTGACGGCTTGGACGGTAGTGCCGGTGCCGCTGATCTTGGGGGCGCGACCAGACATGTCGTGGTACCAGTTACGATCAAGAGTCACCTTGTCACCATCGGCGACGAACATGGTGCCCCAGTACTGATCATTGTTGCAAGAGTTGGAGTATGCGGTTACGCCGTCGAATTCGGTGTTAGAGATGGTGAAGGTGCTCGGGTTGAAGCTGATGGAGAAACCCGTTAGCTGTTGTCAAACCGGGGATTGAGGGATATGGATGGACTTACTGCGAAACGATGAACATGCGGCCCGCCTTGCTAAACTACATCACCAATGTCTTAGCACTCTTTCTGAACTTCTGTTGAATCAATTCACTCACCTTGCAATGGTCGATCCAGAGACCGTCCACTCCCTCAATGCTCATGCCATCGCCGCCCCAAACGTACTGAGGGTTAAGGTCCTGAAGGCATTGTAAGTCAATAGTCTATAGCATATGCCTTGATCTGCCTTACCGTGATGTGAATGTTTTAGATGCTTCGCAAGATTAGTCAATGAAGGACAGGTCTCCGGGGGCGTGGTCACGTACATAACATTCTTGGTACCCTGGGGAATCTTCAAGCCCTTGCCTTGAATGATGCCCTTGCTGCCGACACCCACGATACTCTTGTTGCTGCCAACAGTGAGTTGGGTCTTCGCAGCCTTGTCGTACTTGACGTCGACCTCGCTCTCGTTGGCATCGCACGAGTCCTTGCCAATGGTGTCTTGTCCACCGTTGCTGGCGTTGCAGCCGGACTTCGCACGGCATCCCTTCTCGGAAACGGTACCCTCGCTGCCAATGTAGTTGAAAGTCTTGTCGATCAGAATGACGCGCGCGGTGCTGTCAGACAGCCAGGTCTTGAGTCTATAAATCCTAGTTTTAGTACGTGCATGTCGGATGGTCACAATTTGAAATCAGAGGGTTGAGTGGAAGAACTAACTGTGCAATGTCAGAAGGCGCTGCAGCTTTGGCAGAACCTCCGCCAGTGACGCCGGTCGCGAAACCATAGGCCGTACCAACGATCTGCGCGGCGGCCAGAGAAGGAGAAAGCGCCACAAGGGCCGCAAGAAGAGTTGTGGGGTACATGACGAAGAACGGGAAGTTGGAAGCGAAAACGAGTGAATGGAAAAGAGCGTGTGACTAGCGACTACCGACCCGGCTCAGTGTTCGACACGCGAAGCTTCTTTATGGTTTTCATTTTGGGCAGACTATCGAGAGTCTGGGGTCGGTAGAGCTTAACCCACTTTACTGGTACGGAGTTTTCAGTTGATAGGTGGATTCAAGGTTAGAATCATGTAGATGAATGTCTAACCTACTGGGGACTGACTGCCGTTACATTATCGATCCAAACGCGCCATGTGCTCCTTGTATACTATCGGATACGGCGCGTAAGCTGCCGTGTTGGGAATCCCAAGATGGAGATATACGCCTAAAACGGGATAGCTAATCCGTTATGCCGCCCTAAGGCGTTCGTCTCAAGTCGTAAAGCACCGCGTAGCCAATACACACGGATCCCTGGATGCCACCTGATTCTCATAAGGATCGCCCACCGGGGAAAATTTGCCAAAAAAGGCATGGTCACTGCTCCACGAAAAGATTAAAGGGCCCTTGTGCCACGTTTCACTGGCGCGCAAACGAGAGTCTGGAATATATTTTCCGACAGGATGGCAATTTAGATTGTTGGATAGGACTTGGCTTAAGGTAAATGCGCAGGTAACAGAAGATAGAAACGTATCTGTGTTGCTCAAACAGAGATCGAGGGTTGGTTTCAAAATACCAACTTGGCCGCCAATGGAGGGCCAGCGAACGGCGCCAAACAGAGCCTGAAGAACTGGTCTGCCTAGGCAGCATCACTTCACATAAGCACGGTGATTGAACTTAATTGCAGCTTGAACGTTCGATCCGTCGGGTTTGGAATCAAAAAGTGATAGCTCTTTAAGCTTAAATGATGTACAACCTGCTGCAGCACTTCTCAACCGCGAAAGGAACTCGGGACGATTAAGTGTCCGAGAAAGGTACTCGGACCAGATAGCCGCCCGAATCTCACTGCGGAGGAGCGCTGGAATGGCGTCTGCCACTGAGTGGGTGGGCTCCCACGAGGAGATTCCTTATTCCAGCCAGGCTACTACGTATCTAAATGACCATTGATGCTGCTCGACCATGCATTGAGAACCTATGGGCTTCCGTAGCCTTGAAAGAGGTGACATCAGTATTGCTACAACCGTTTGCAGCGGGATTGCCAGTCAATATTGGAGGAAATAGACTATTATGCAGAGGACACCCTCAAGAGAAACCCCTGTTTTAGGGCGTGATGTAGCTGTGCATCAGGCATGTCGCCTATCACGTACCGAACAAATGAAGCGCTGGCCACTTCTGTCCGCAAATTGACTGACCAATCTTACTGGTGATGATGACAAAATACAGGGGGGCAATGGACATCGGAACAACGGACATCGGAACAACGCACAGCGGAACAATGGACAGCGGAGCAACACGACAGTCTTCCCGTTCAGGGGCCAGGGCGCCCTTTGCCATACGGGAGAAAAATTGATTGTAGACGAGAGAGAGGGGCGACTCGGCTCCGTGACGGTCAGACTGTGGGACTCTACCCTCTGCAGAATTCAATAAAATCTTTTCATTCTTGGCGGCCCCATCTGGCCCGGCTAGATGGTTAAAGATGAAAGAGCATTACACAATGTCCCCATGAACACTTCCCTGCGCTGGTGTCGTCGACTGCGATCGGTGATCTCACTGAACTTTCTTAATCAGCAAGTTATGTGCAATTGTTCCTTCTTGGAAAGAAGAGCACTGAACCCAGGCGCTTATTTCATATTATATTTCCCCGGGCTCTGTAAACACCCAGGGGCTTTTAATCCTATCAGTCGTTTTCAACTACGAAACAAGATTTCATACTTTCATCAGGTTCATTTAATGTCAGGTATAACGGCACAAAATGGTAGTGCACTCTGGCAGAATTCACACGTTTCCGTAGGCGGAGGCCAGCACGGATCAGCTACAGAGCTCCCGGAATTAAGAGAGAAATACTACATAGACGTGATGATCTTGACCAACGATTGGATACGATAATGCTGTAAGTCACGCGATGGGATTTAACACGCGAATTTCCTGCTAAATAGACAGACCTTAGGTTGATCATCTCGGCATCCCACACCAGTATCCCGCCCCGGGCCGCCGTGCGATAAGCTCCGATCGGCGCCGCTACCGAAGTGGAGAACCGGCCCCCCGCCTGCAATCCTGCATCGGACTTTTACGCATAAAAGTGCGACTTATTCCATTTACTTCCCTCGTCTTTGATATCGGCCTTTTTCCTAGAAGATACCTGCGCTCAATCGCTGTCTTTATCTAGATTTGGGATCCCAGGCCAAATAAGCCGCGGGCACAAGCTTCCATATGAACGAACTCACGCTAATATCTGACATGCACTGGCTGCGGGGTCTGAAAGTTAATTCAACTGATGAACTGTGCCGGTTACCATGTCGTGACGTCCCCTGAAAACGGCATTTAGAGACCGAATTTCCCCTCCCGCGGAGAACATCCGTCCAGACAGATAGGGAGAGGGGTGCCGCGGAAGACGCCGTTATGAGACATCGTCTATCACCCCTCATGCAGGGCGCCGATAAGAGCTCTCACGTCATTTCCCTGCCACATTAGCTACCCCTCCTCTCCCTTCCGAATCGCAGCTTGCATCTTTCCCAGCATCAACCACCAAGTCCATCATCCGGCCGGACCAATAGCCAAGGGGGAGCCTCGTCCATCTGTCCACGCGGTAGAAAGACTGTCGGGAAACTCTGCTACACTGACCACTGCTCGACCTGGTGGTCTTTCTTCCGCGAGCATGGATCCCGCAAAGCTGACTGGCCAGGCTCTCCTTAGCCACACCATCCAGACGACCCCCATCATTGACAACCACGCCCATCCTCTGCTGGATCTCGAGGCCATTGGCCGCTACCCTCTTTTGTCAATCACTACCGAAGCCCATGGAGACGCAATCCACGCTTCATTGACCAGTCTCGCGCATCTGCGCGCCGTCAAACAGCTGGCCAAGGTGCTCCGTTGCGAGCCTAGCTGGGAGGCGGTGGTCAATGCCATTGAGGCCAAGCGCATTGAGGACTACGATGCATGGGTTGAGGAATGCCTCAATGGCATCGAGTCCGTTCTTGTTGACGACGGGTTGGACGGCGAGAATGCTGTCTATCCTTATACATACTTCAGCAGTCTCACTCGGAGCCCCGCTAAGAGAATCGTGCGAATTGAAAAGATCGCTGCTGACATCTTCAACGAGCACCTTCCAGCCGACGAAGGCACGACTCGCACTGCGGAGGATTCCAACGCCGTGTTCGACAAGGCGCTGAAGGCGTTCGATAACAGCATCCTGGAAGCTATCGCGGATCCAGAGGTCGTCGGCTTTAAGTCCGTCATCTGCTACCGCACCGGCCTCGCGATTCCGAGAAAGCCAGATGCTGTCTTCGCCCGCAAGGCCTTCGAGGGCATTTACGCGATCCACACCAAAGGGACCGACAACGCGTTCACTCGGGTCAACCACCCCGGTCTCAATGAGTACCTGGTCCACCGGCTTGCATGCCTCATCAGAAATACCGAAGGCTCGGGCAAGAAACCCATCCAATTCCACACGGGATTGGGCGACAACGACATCACTCTCACTTCGGCCTCTCCTGCACATCTTCAGGAATTCATCCGCCAGTACCCCACGGTGCCGATTGTCCTCCTCCATGCAAGCTACCCGTACACGAGAGAAGCTGGGTACCTGGCGTGTGTTTACGCCAACGTCTACGCAGATATCGGCGAAATCTTCCCGTTTCTCAGTCGCGATGGCCAGGAAACTGCACTCCGTCAAATACTAGAGCTGTGCCCCTGGTCCAAGATCATCTGGAGCACTGACGGACACTGGTTTCCCGAGACCTACCTCTTGGCCGTTTTGCAAGTCAAAGAGGTGATGGAAAAGGTCAGTACCAACTACACGCTGCTATGTAAGAAGATATGAATGCTGACTTAGCTCAGGTCTTGTGCGAGTACGCTCGGAAAGGCCACATGACTTGGCGAGAGGCGACCCAGCTGGTGAAAGACGTTCTCTTCAACAACTCGAACCACATCTACCACCTGGGGTTCTCCTTCAGCCCTGAAGAAAGCCACATGAATCCTCGACGACTCTCTGGTAGAAGTGACCTGGATATCCTCGAGGCATTCCTAGATGGCAAGAAGCCGCCGCATTACCTCCGTATCTACTGGAATGACATGACCGCTACCCCACGCGTTCGGGCCGTACCCATGCGAAAGGTCCTATCAGTGATGAATGAAGATGGAGACTTCTCAATCAGCATTACCAAGGCCAGTCTCGGTCTGCTTCAGAACGACATGGTCGTCGCTGGAGCTTCCGGCACGGGAGAATACCGGCTGCATCCAGATTTCACATCTCTCCAGGAGGGTCCCCGTGACGGCCACATCAGCGTGTTTGGGGATTTCAGAGAGCAGGACGGCTCGGTGGTGCCCTTATGCCCGAGGTCATTGCTCCAGCGAGTGGTAGAGAATGCGGCACGTCGGGGTCTCACTTTCCACGTTGGATTCGAGATTGAGCTACTCCTCCTTGAGCGGATTGACAGCCCCGAGAAGTATCGAACATTGAGGAACGACGGCCATGCCTGGTCAACCTCTCGAATGATGGACCACCCCGTATTTGTCAAGGTTATCGAGCGCGCAGTCGCCGAGCTGGACTCAAAAGGAATCTACATCGAGCAAATCCACCCTGAAAGCGCCGCCGGTCAGTTCGAAGTCGTTCTCCCCCGAGCTGCTCCCTTGGAGGCCGTAGATACACTCCTATACGTCCGAGAGGTCATATCAGGCATTGCTCAGTCAGAGGGCTACAGAATGTCCCTCCATCCAAAGCCTTATCCGAAGTCTTGTGGTACGGCGGCCCATGTCCACATGTCCATCACCTCCCCCAACGGCTCAAAGCCTGAGACCTACGGACCCTTCTACGCCGGTATTCTCAAGCACCTCCGTGCCATCGCCGCACTCACTTACAGCAACCCCGTCAGCTATGAACGCGTCCAGGATGGCTGCTGGGCCGGTGGTCGCTGGGTAACATGGGGTACGCAGAACAGAGAAACACCGCTACGCAAGTGCGAAGACAGCCACTGGGAGGTGAAGTGCTTGGACGGACTTGCGAACCCGTACCTTGCAATTGCTGCCCTACTGGGTGCTGGCGCGTACGGCGTCATGAAGGGCGAGAAGCTGACCTGGGGAGACTGCGAGGTCGACCCTGCCTCCTTGACGAAGAATGATCGCAAGGAGTTGGGCGTGGAGCAGATGCTTCCTGCCGGGCTGCCTGAAGCTCTCAAGGAGTTGAAGGGTGACGAGGTCATGAACGAGCTGCTTGGTGAAGAGCTCATTGAGAGGTACGCGACGGTCAAAGAGGAGGAGATGAAGTTCTTGGAGTCTCTGAGCGTCGACGAGAGACGCTTGTGGATACTGGAGAGATACTAAGGGGATGGTAAGAATGGTGTCAAAACGGCGACAGTTAAAGAAGATTTCAAATCAAACAGCCCTGGAAAGAAACAAATCAAATTCAGAACTGGTTTCATCCCCTCTACTTGCTCTCCTTGATGATGGTCTGCATAGCCTTGATATACTCGTCGACCTCTTTTGCGCCGATGAGTGTGAGGTCTCTTCTCCTCCCTTCAAATACGATGTGTGGAACGGCATCCACGCCATCCATGGCAGCCGTGCGGATCATGTTCCTCGTGTCAATCTTGCCCTCCGTCTGATCTTCGACAACCTCTTTCGCTTCTGCCTCTGGAATCCCCGCCTCAACGCAGGCGTCGACTAGCACTTCCTTCGCACCTTGGTCCTTCTCCTGTTCAAAGTACCGACTGTACAGGGCTTCCACCAAACAGTTGGCGGTTTCCGCATCTTTGGCCTCTTGGAAGTGCTGGATCACGCGGTGCGCATTAAAAGTGTTCGACATTGTCCCGCCCCAGGAGAAAGGAATGCCAACGGCTGTTCCAAGCTCGGACATTGTGGCCTCATAGACTGACTGCTTAATGTCGGAAGCGTCGTGCTTGGTAGTCACATACCACTGGCGCTTGTCCTGGGGCTCAGTCGGGAAGTCCGGATAGAGTTGGTAGGGGCGGAAGACGAGCGTGAAGGAGACGTCGTTAGCTGTGGGTGAGGCGGCGATCTCCTCGAGAGCTTTGCCCAGTCTGGGTGAGTTGATATGTTAGAATCGTTAATGCGGCTTAAAGAATTAACAAGCAAAGTGTTGCCGGGCGGGCATTGCTTGTCGATTACTCCCGTGGACGCCATCGCGCTCAATGCTGCCCTCCCCGTCCTCCTCCGCAGACGACGATACAGTTGGAAAGAAGGGGCGCTTTTGATCTTCTGTACGAAACATCTTAGTCTCACCTTTTCTTTGCGATGTATGTCCTTAGATGGAGATTCGTCAGTAGATAAAATCGAGCACGAAGATCCATTCATGTCGCCAACTCACCAAGGACATATTGTGTCAAAGGTGAAGGTTATCTGAGACTTGTACATATTGAAGAACTTTGATAAATTGACGGTTGGTAGTGAGTTTGAATGTGCTTGGTTGTGTCCAGTTCAAAACCTCAGCAGATGATCGGCTCGGGTCTATGACAAATGCCGCTTGCTAACTTGTCATGACCCCGCACCGCCGTGAAGATCACGTTCACGTGGTTGATTACATCAATACCTTCTGAACCAACACCATCATGTACCTGGAGCGGAAGAGATACTGCCAGACGAAGTATTTGACAATAATTGATTTTTGGATAGCCGTACTTCAATTTTCTGTAGCAAACCTGGGTACCGATCTTGCTCTTATCCCTCACGCCCGCCCATGTCCCCCGGCCTTTGAGTATCTAAAGATTATTCTGGGAACTTTCCTCTGGTCTGATTCGCTGACCGCCAGGCCTCGATTTCTATGAAGCCATATTCACGGCGATGCATGCTGCTTTTTACACATGATAGAATCGATTGACGCTTCACAATACTTCCGCCGACTTCGGGAACTTTCAGCTCAAGAACGAGGACTGCTCCGTGCGTAGTCTGGGAAGGAAGGTCGAAGAGAGAAAATTACCCCCATTTATTTCCTAGTGGAGGCCTGCTGCCCGGGACAGTGGGTCACCAAGCCACTGGGAAGTAAAGTCGAAGCGAGGAAACTATTTGCACTAGGATTGAACTGGGTTAACTCAATCGAAGATAAGAGCCACGATAGTAGCGATGGGGCATCACGATAGGGGACAATAAAAGCCTTTGACTCGGCCCTACGGGTTTCATTGAATTATTATCACAAGTCAGTTGTAATCGTCGGTAAGTAAGCTTCCATCTCTCAGAGACATAGATCAGCTGTTAACCAACATACAGGGCGCACGCTGAATCAGTTCTACCCTCAAGCTGTCTCTGCACCCAGATAGCAACCCCAGGCCTCCAACACCATGGGTGCAAGTACCGTCTTCATCAATGGCCGTATTCTAGCCAAAGGTGGAACTGGCCTTGAAGCCCAGCCCACTTTCACGGATAGTATGCTTATCCAAGATGGTAAAGTCGTCGCCATCGGCCCTCAAAGTGAGGTTCTACTGAAAGACACCACGGGATTTGATGTCCGAAATCTTCAGCAGCGTACGGTGCTTCCTGGGTTCATTGATGGACATATGCATCTCCTGTTGTTGGGCCAGTCACTACGAAAAGTCGACCTGGTTCGTTGCAAAACCATAAACGACATCCGATCAACTATCAAAGCTTATGCGGCAGCTAATCCGGACGTGCCAACAATTCTCTGCAAGAACTGGATGCACTCCATGACGCCGGGCGGGGTGAGCGCTGCACTGCTGGACGATATTGACCCGCGACCCATCTTTATCGATGCGAGCTCTCAGCACTCTTGCTGGTGCAACTCCGCGGCACTGGAGAAATTGGGTGCGGCGCAGATGGCGGATCCCCCTGGCGGAAGCATTCATCGGGATGCACAGGGCAAGCCTACCGGAGTTCTTGACGAGGGTGCGATGATGTCTGTCATTTGGCCGTTCCAAGCCGCGTCGGCCCCGAAGCGTGAGCGCATTGAAGCAATCAGGGCAGCCATCAAAGAGTATAATGCCGCCGGTTACACTGGTGTGGTGGAGATGGCCATGGATGAAGAGGCCTGGGACGCGCTCGTCACCTTGAAAGACGAAGAGCCGGATCTGTCTGTTCGGGTTGCGTCTTACTGGTTGATCAAGCCGACTGCAGACATCGCAGCCAACTCAAGGCAAGTCCAACGTGCTATTGAGCTGAGTAGGATATTCAACTCCAGTAACGACCCAGACCTCCGCATCGTCGGCGTAAAGGTTATTTGCGACGGTATCATCGACGCGTGCACGGCATATCTCTCAGAACCATACGCGCCAGCCGGGCTCCCGCCGCCGATCTGGGAGCCGGAACATGTGGAGGCTGTCGTCAAGGAGGCAGACGCTGGAGGACTCCAAGTCGCACTGCACGCGATCGGTGACGCGGCCATCAGAATGGCGATCAACGCGATTGAGAAGAATGGCACCCCAGGACGGCGGCATCGAATCGAGCACTTGGAACTTGCGCCTCCAGAAGACGCTAAACGACTGGGCAAGTTGGGCTTGACGGCGTCCATTCACCCGGTGCACGCCGACCCTTCAATTTTGACGGAGTGGCCGAGACTTCTGGGAGAAGACCGCTGTAAACGGGCCTTTGCGTATCGCGAGTTCGCTGACGCAGGCGCTTTGATGGCGATTGGGAGCGACAGCCCTACATCGCCGTGGGCTCCGATGCAAAATCTCTATGTTGCGTCTACCAGACGCTCGTCGAGGGACCCGAGCTATGGAAAGGTGGTTAACGAGCACTTCAAGCTGGGATTGTGCGAATCTGTGGTTGCTGCGACTTGGGGCGCTGCTTGTAGCGTGTTTGCCGAGGAGAGAGTTGGCAGCTTGGCTGTGGATAAGCTGGCGGACTTCATTGTCGTGGACATGGAGTGGGATGCCGCTCGCCTGTTGAATGCGAAAGTTGAACAGACTTGGTTTGGGGGGAACAAAGTCTGGGATTGCGAGACCCAAATTTGAGTACCTAGCCGTGGAAAGATGGTTCAGAGATCCGATCTGCTTTGAATAGGAAACAGTGCTGTCGTGGTGACTCGGTCTATCAACAAGACGGGGTCATGTTCAGCGGCGGATGTTCAACGCATCTTCAGCGCTCTGTTGCAACAAGCCCGACCAAACACTTCTCCGGTTGTCGAAAGATTAGTGTCTGCCCTGCTCATAGCCTGAAATCTGCAAACGAATGTTCGAATGAATGTTCCCTCAGAGGCTATTGCAACCCATCAGAAAACAACATAATTGGTTCTGATTTCGAATGACGCGATGTAAGGGTTGGTAGTCGTGCAACCTGGGCGCGACCATTATTAATGAGCTGACGGCCGAACACCCCGCCAGCCCGCAAACTCTCTCGGAAGCCCTCACCTTACGTAAATGTCTCATCGGTCTCCGAGCTCTCTCATTGTCACACTCTCATTCGCAGGCGATCTCCGTCTTACTCACTCCTTGAATCAGTCTCACCACGATTATCTTGGATGAAGCTTAGAGAAGAACGGCCAACAGCTTGTTCTTCGTCTTACTCGCCATTTCTTGATCTCCAATACATCGACTATGATAAGAAATCGAATCGCTGTACCGATCCTCTTCAAAAGACCCACCCCAGCAGCCTCAGCTCCATTCTACTGCGTGAGGAGCTTCAGTCATAGCCCAACTATCATGTCTCCAAATGGCGACCGCGAAAGCGGCAGTGAGTACCAATCTAGCCCGTCTTGTCTTCAAGGGTTTGCGCTTCACATTAGTATGCTAACGACTCACAGAAAAGCCCCTCAACTTCGGCATAGTCGTCTTCCCGGCCTTCCAGGCGCTTGACGTGTTTGGGCCCCTGGACGCGCTGAATCTCTTATCGCGCTCTTACGAAATGAACCTGTCCGTCATCGCGGAGACGCTGGACCCCGTCTCGACGAAGCAGATCCCAGGCGCACAGCAACAGCCCGGCGCCATCCCCGCCACCGGTCCCGCGGTCCCGGCCGCCAACTCCGATTTCGGCCAGACCATCTTACCCACGCATACCTTCAAGACGGCCCCGCCACTGGACGTGCTCATCGTTCCCGGAGGTCAAGGCACGCGGTATGCCGGCATCCGTGCCTCCATCGACTTTATCAGGGAGAGGTTTCCTGAGTTGCAGTATTTGATTACGGTTTGCACTGGCGCAGGCGTCGCGGCGCGTGCGGGGGTGCTGGACGGCAAGAGGGCAACGACGAATAAGTTGTCATGGGAGCAGACTATTGCGCTGCGGCCGGAGGTGAACTGGGTGCACAAGGCGCGGTGGGTGGAAGATGGTAATATCTGGACGTCGTCCGGTATCAGCGCGGGTATCGATGTTACTTTTGCGTGGGTTGCTGCTGTGTACGGGAAGGATCTCGCGAAGAACATCGCGGACAGGATGGAGTACACGCCCGTCGAGGACTCAAACTGGGATCCATTTGCAGATCGCTGGGGCTCGAAGAAGGCGTAATCTTGTCGTTTCACTTTGACGCTTTCGCGTAAATTCTAGGACCAGAATGAGAACATGTTATGTTTGAAGACGCCATGAATACAGACACAACCTCATTCCATCATTTGATTGCAGCTTCTGGACTTTTTGTAGAACATCACATACAGGTTTACATGGAACCAGCCGCTCCAGCTGAGATGCCTAGGAGAAGGCCAAATAAGTCCCGCTTGAGGAAGAGAAGAAAAGAATCGGAAATGGAAAACGACCGTTCAAGTTTTCTGCCCCAGCATAGCGAGCACAGCGGGGAACCCGCTAGGGGCATTGACGATTACCTACAACCTGTTCATCTTCATCGTCTAACTTGCTCACTAATATTCCCGAGATTTTCTTTTCCTTTTCCGCCTATGTCGAGCAAAGCGTTGGGAAGCGGGGTCTTCATGTATTCGCGGGTGCCAATTTGGTGTATGGAGTGGCAAATTGAACGCGGGTGATGTGGCTTCAGTACAAGGAAACTTGACTTAACAGAAGGCTGGGTAAGTTTGTGGCTGCTATGGGCAAATCAGATTCGGTTGAATTGGAAATCGAAGTCTACCTCAGTATGAAAGACAGGCGCGCTGCATAAGTCGTATATTGATAGTTGAGGCCAAGACGGACCAGATGTAGACCTAGGCCGCATATGCAGGCGTAATTCTCAGACCACCAACATCAACCCATGTCTTACATTAAGGTGGTGAGACTAAGACTGTAAGTAGGCATATTAAGCACACAGTGCATTATTGTGGCTTCCTGGGCTGGTGCTGATCATGGCCAGTCGCTGTTCTAGGCCCGACGAAAATATTGTGCCGTGCACGCCAGCACAGCACAAACACAAACACATGTAGAAACACGCACATGAATATGTACATGTTTGTGTATTTGTGTGGAAAAAGAGAGAGAGTGTGTGTGTGAGAGAGAGAGAGAGGGGGAGAAAGAGCCCATTTAGCTATCAGACTTTGAAACGTGCTTCTCGAGACCCTTCTTGGATAGCGTGACAAAGGGCTCACCAGTGCCTCGACTAAACATCATGAACGCAATCCATTTTGACTATTGATGTCTAACGATCTAAGCGTAATTGTCGACTCAGGATACAGAGGTGGGGCTTCGAAGGGCTGTTTATGATCTCTGATGCTGGCCATCTAGAATCATTCCTGGCTGACCGCTTGTTGATCCTGTCTCAGGCAACGCAGTCCGTATATCTCATGACCAATTGATTTTTGATGCCGTTTTGAGCAATGACAATCTAGCCAACGTATGGCTCGCTGACTTGCAATGGCCCCATAGAGACTGGAACTGGCATGTGGCGGTCCTGAAGCTACCCCAACATTGCCCTATGAATCGAATTGGGAGCCAAGAAAGCCAACAGGAGTACTTCGGGTTGATACTCACTCATTCCGAACAGAATCGTGTTGGGAAAGCCAGGTCAGACCGTGGGGAGGTTCAACTAGCCATGAGAGGGCGTTTCTGAAGCTTTCCTGTTGTCGCTGCTCCATCATTCGTCGCCGTTGCTGATCATCATTCACAGCTGTAATCTAGTCCCTTGCTAACGAGCAGTACGCAGCATGCACCTGGTATCAATGCAGCTGAAAAGCCGAGGGTAGGAAGATAACATCAACAGAGAAGCCTCGTCACCTCGAATGAGACAGGATAGTGTTAGGGATATGAAAGTATTACTTCTTGCCCATTCTCTTTGCATATATATAGGAGGCATACACCCTGTAAGACCTGTCCTTAATCAATCGATTTTGCCAAGCACCCCAGAACCTGATCATCTCAGCCTGGCTAAGAACCATTGATCCTACTTGACTTTTTCTCTTGGGGCAACCCAACCAAAATCATCAATATGTCTGACGAAAACCAGATGTTCTGGAGGGCCTATGCCTGTACGATCAATAATATGATGAATAACAGCCCAGTGGGTGAGAACGTCAGGACCTACATTGCCGCCACCAATACAGCGGGAATCTGCGGTGGTAGAGACATTCCGCAAGAGTGCACCAATTGGGGAATCTACCAGTATGCCGACTTCTTGCTGGATCCCACCAACCCCAACTGGGTCGCCAGCAAGGGTGCCTGTTACTCGGAGGCCCTCAACATGACCTTGCAGACCCTGCCACCGGTTCGTATTTTCTCAATGGTGAAAAGTAATGCTTGTAAGACGCAACTGCTGATATAGTCCTGTGCAGGGCAAAGGTGGCGATACCTCTCCCGACGCATGGGACAGGCTGAACAAGGCTAAGGAGAGATTGGCAATCTACAAGACAGAACTGGATGACGCCAAGAAGGAGGCTATGCAGGACTTCACGGAGGATGACAACCCGGACAAGCCCAGGTCATTCGCTCAGTGGGCTCCATTGAACGCCAACGCTTACCTGGTCGCTGTCAATAACTGGTATGTCAAATCATGTCTCCTTTCCCAAACATTGAGCCCAATGCAAGTGATTTCGTCAAAGGAAAGAGGTATCAAATAGATAGATACTACTAACTAGATCGTCTAATGAAAGGAGACTTATAAATGCTGACTTTAAAATTGATAGGGAGGGCGCTGCAAACGAGGTCCAGATGAGAACCAACGCAATTGGCGGCTGTGGTTCTGCTCTGTTGGCCAACGCGATGAAGCAGGCTGCCAATGGAACCAGCACATTGAGGCAACTGAATGGGTAGGTAGCGATTACGATGCCGTATCTCAGAGCGTGGAGCTGATATATTCAAAACCCTCCCAGATACAACATGAAGGCCAGTACCCAGTCGATTACCTATGATGCCAATGAAAACCCCATCATTCCTGACCCTCTCGATACTCATTACGTACCGCAATACTCCATTCAGGGCTACGCAGCTCTCCTCGATGGCTGGGCTGCCAACACAAACCAGCAGCCGTCCGTGTTTGAAATCAACTTATCCACCGGCGAGCAGTCTTCTTACGAAGACCTGGGTTTCACTGACGCACAGGGAAGTGCGTCCTTCAGCCTATTCCCCGTGTTTGACTTCTACGACAGTGACGGCGAAAGAGTCGAGTACTCAAATTTCGACATGAGCTCGCACGCCAAGGACGTGGAGGTCACTCTGCAGGTCCAGCACTACAAGACAATCTCCTTCGCACCCGGTAGCTGGTAAGTGCAATGAATGCTCCTCTCGATGCCCCCCAAAAGTCATTGTTTAACATACTTCGTAGGAATGTCCACGTCAACGGTGTGGTTGCTAAGCTGGAGGCCAAACCCCCGGCAATGTTGCAGAAGGTGCGTCCCACACAGATGCTGGTTGCCGCAGGTGTTAGTATGGAAATCATCTTCAACGGCGATGCCAAGACGGCCTTCGACCAAGACTATGAGGAGACGGTTGGGGGCGGCGGCAGCATTAGCATTTTCGGGTTCCGCATCGGCGCATCTGGCTCCTCGGAGGAGGAGAACCCCTCTCACGGGAACACCTGGGATTCCAGCACCGGTACTCTCACTATTCAGTCGGAAACCTTCTGCGCTTCTGCTTACGTGCTGGCCGTGATGGGCGAAATTGTCGGCGCCTAGAGGTGGTTTTAAATTCTGAGTTGCCTCGTATACAGGTTTAACACTTTTGCTTTCATCATGATTCTTAGGGATTAATGATGCAGGGTCAAACTGTTGTAGCTTGAGATTTATCTATATAGCTTCTGAAGTTATTCACTTTTACTTTTGCGGCTACTGTTCATCTGTGATGAGGAGATGTGCTTTTAAGAGCTAGCTTAGTAGATGTAGTAATTGAAGCATATAATGTACCTAGTAGTATGTAATTACCATAGTAATCAGAAAATTCCTGGGCCGATGACGTCATTGATCGTCGGTTCATCCTCTTGTCCGGTGACATTGACTTCAAGCTCCATCCCCACCATAAACGGCATTTCCATACCATGAGTTGGAACAAATTGGGTTGGGTCCAGAGAAACTTTCGCTTCCCACGTACCCTCAACATGTTCCAGGCCGTAGCTCCGTTCCCCCGATGAAGATTCGACTGCAACCCGATCCTCCGCATCATACACGCTGGACGAACTTTGTGCGTTCAGCAAGATTGCCAGCTTGGTTAGGTCTGTTTCATCCTCAGGAAATCTGACTGGCGTAGGCAGCCCAGTCTCATCGCGGGACAAGATACACCCAAGGTTTGAGGCTATGCCGTGAATTGAAGGACTCCAGCGCTCAGAAGCCGCAGGTTCTTCAAAGATCCAGGGTTCGCCGTTACGAATCATGGTGTACAACTTTTGAATGGTCATAGCAAGACTCTGCTGTGTAACTTCGAGGACTTCAATGTAGCTAGTGAAGTTATGTTAGCTAACCGCAAAGTACGTCGAGGAAAACTTCAACTCACCCATCAGGAGGCTTTTTGGAACTAGTTCGGCGTTCATAAGGTACACATATGGTCCCACTATCAACGCAGCGAGAGCAAGGCAAAAGGCCGTCGCACTAAAACTTGGTAAGCTAGTACATACCTAATTCCAGTTAAATAGCAGCCCACCTTGGTCTTTTTAACCTTGCACCTACTGCATGCTCTGGATACCCTCATCTGTCTGCGACGGACTGAAACGTTCTCTAGGGAGCTTTCGGAAGCAACTGGGGACGACACGTGCGGACTATCTGCTCGCAAAGCTAATGCACCGCGGGGGTGGGTTGAAGTGGTTGTAGAACGGATACTGCGACAAGACCGCCGGGCCATTGCGACTGTTGTTGGTTTGGTCGGAAGCGTGATGTTGCAGGCTTGTAGAGCATGGAATTCGTTTTGTTCGTGAGAGCAAGCTAGAATGATACAAGGCGGGATGAGGTAGAAATATTGGGAGTTATAAGTAGTGGACCTGGCGAAAAGGGGCCGCGGCGGCAGGTGCGCACTTGGTTACGACCAGGGGCACGGTGTTTTCCCTTCCTGATCTGCAGACAGTCGTATAACTGGATTCCGCAGTGACAGGATTGCGGAGCTTTTGGTTATGCTCAACATTTTCGACAGGGACGATGGGATTTCATCAGCCGGTGGGAACGATGACGAGAGAGCACAAACCTCAGCAGTCATTCGAACGTGTCGATGACGGCTTCGGGCACAGCGCCAGCTGAATGCATTCCTACTTCTCGTCTTCTATGGGTCAGGATCTTGACTGCCTGGGCAGAGAATGTGACGATATCCCCTGTCTCCTACGTTTCATTTCATGGGTCTGATTGGATGGTGTCACGCTCCATAGGCAGGATGGGATTTCCATCGAGATGCGGGATCGTCGTACTCCTCGGTCGTGACCCTCGCCGCAAGCATCGTTTGCGTCAAGGCATTTCTTTGTGTTTCTGAAACCGAATGGTCGTCGCAATAGTACGGAGACATGTTGGCTGGATGAGGCAGATCGTGGGGCTAGGGAGCCTAAGTTGGTAATTTCACATCATGAGAAACAAAATTGTTACTCGCACTGGATGTATCTTTCATTGCACCTTATGATGAGAATATCAACGCGGCAACTCTCTCGTCAATAAGCCAATTACTACGCGTTAGAAGAATTACGGCACTGTATTTTTTTCTGTTCCGATTGCCTGTCGTCCGTTTCTCATACCTTTGCCTCCCTCAGGCTGGAGACTATTTGGCCGGCCGCAACGCCGTCGGCAACGGATCTTGTCATTTGCTAACAGGGCTGCTTCTACGGACTAAGCAACCTGGTCATTTGTTAGATTACTACCAGGTCTTTATTGAAGAGCATGCTAAACTACGTCACAAATAGGATTGAGGGAATGACCTGTTTAAGGGCTCATTGGAGGCGGATAAAAGCGTCCCAAATGGGCAATTCACTCGTGATTCTGACGTGTTGAACTGTATGACGAAGTTACCATGAACACTAGATGTCAACTGTATTAATGATGCACATGCTCCTCATGCACCATATAACATATTCTAACCCAGACTTAGCCAACACCGAACCAAACACTCGCGTAGCCGCGCTATTTCACTAAAGGGAAACCACAATGAGAGAAAATTCCATTGTCAGTATTCCTACGGAGCTATTTTACATTATCTTCGGAATGCTTGAACCCATCGACAGCGTCTGTCTGGGATTGGCCGCCAGAAAGTTATACATGGTCCACCGAAGCCTGTATGGTTCGGTGCCCCTCAACATCAATTGGGGAGCTTCATGCATTAGTCCGCTTGGCTCAACCCCTGCTCTCTTTCTCCCACAGGCTCTTCGTCAAATCTCCTGCCCGAAGTGCGAAGGCCAGCGATGTGAGCTTCATCACCACATCAAAGAATGGATCGGCTCCGGTCTGGAATACTGTGCTGTTTCGCAGGGTTTTCGCCCAAAAGCGCCTCGCAATGCTGTTCGTTGGTATTTTAGAGATATCCCTAAACAAAAAAAGAGATGTGGGCGGCATGATGGAAGAAGGGGGGTGGAAGGGTCAGGCGTTTGATGTCACTGGGCGGGAACAGCAATGGACAGACATGTAGTGTCAGAAAGCTGACCAGCGAAGACATTCGAGATGTTATTTGTCATTATTTCCATTGATTGTGTACAGCTTGTGTGCCAGGGAAATAATACAACCTTCAGTCACCATCCAAGAACAGAAATACAAATCATCTTGCTGCTCCGGGCGGCGAGTTTCCACCCCCAAGCTCAATGAGTGGGGCCGTCGTAGGGAGCTCGGATGGTTGTCTTGAGTATCCAGGTGGCATCCTCTGCGAATACAATTCCTTTCTCTCGCCACTGTTCAGCTCGACCATGTTGGCCATGTTGCTGGCACCGCTAGACTTGGCAGCCTTCCTCCTCCTGAGCCAGATGAACCAGGTCAGCCCTAGAACCATTACCGCAGCAACGCTTCCGCCAACGGCGCCCCCAATTATCCCAGCATTGCTTGAAGCATTACCACTATCCGCGGCAGGTGTGGACGCAGAGGGAGTCTGAGTTGGTGCCGTGGTTGCCGATGTTGTAGATTCCAAGGTTGCTGTTGCCGATGTTGTCGTTCCCGATGTTTTCGCAACAACTTGTCCGTTTACAATACGCATTCCCAGCCCAGCTTCGCAGCATGATCGCGCCTGCTCGTAATAACCGCAACAGTACGTCTGCTCATCCCCTTCCCCGTCATTGCAGCCTGTCACTGCCTGATCCATTTCGTTCATCGGAAGTTGATCAATGCCTGGCACACGGACAACGGGTTATTAATGCTCAGTATTCCAAAATACAACTCTTCCAAAGTCCAGCCCTCGAAAGAGTTCCGCGAGGCTCCGGGGAACAATGCTACTTACCAGTTTCGTTTGGAGAGATGCAAAGCTTCAAACATCCCGGGGATTCCCAAGTCTGATCCGTACAGCTTCCCCGCCAAAGTACATTGCTAGAAGGCTCCCAACAAAGGCCAGAGCGTTGGCATCTGTCCTTGTTGTGTGTGTTGCAGCACATGCTAACACCATCCTTTTTCGCATGGATCGTACTCATTGTCGCCAATGTTGCTGAGGCTATGGCGATCGATGCCATTGGGAACGTAGCATGCGCCCTTGGCGTTTGTAGTTGCAAAGAAAGCGACGAGGACGATGGTCGAAAACATTATGACAGAAATGATAAAGATAGACTCAAAAGTGCACTTGAAGAATTTCGAAGCAGCCAATAGTTTGGAATGGGTAAGAAGGAATAAGCGCAGGCAGTCAGTCTTACCCTAAGGTCGTTGAGGGGTGAAAGAAAGTTGGAAACTCGCTGGTCAGCCATCTGCACGCGTGGACTGGTTGTACAAATACAAGCCTAAGGTCCCACAATAGGCAGTAATTGAGGTGATATGCCTCTCCTTTCGCAAACAGAAATATCGCCAAGTCCTGCAGGTCAGAGTGATGATGCCGATCTGGGATTTCTTAGCAGTCAGAGAAAGAGAGAAAACTTACCACTCTCGAGAAATGAAGGACCAAAACGGGGATATGATAGGATGGAAGTTGGTCGTTGGAGCCTGCCTCGCACCCACAGACAGAAATCAGGCGCCGAATCGGGGCGCTTGTCTACACAAGGCTCGCAGCCTGATCTCGGATTTTGGTTCTAAATCAAGCTTAATTGCAGTGGCTGAGGCAGACCCTGGTTATATGCTACTTTCTGTGTCCCGCTTCTTTCCAGGCTGCCTGCTTGCCTGTGTTACAGTGCATGGTTGATTGATGAAGCCTGATTTTTGGCTGGGATTGTACTAATCGCACCAAGCTTCGACCGTTGATAAAAGCTTCGCATGGCAACTGCGTAGTTTTGTCTGTACCCCACAAAATTCCACGTTTCACCTCCTTTCCCCAGCCCCTTGCCATCCCAATTCGTCGAAAGGTCCCTGAGTCTCGATCCTGTAACTCGAGTAGCAAGACGTACAGGCTACCCTCATCACCCTTTCTTTCCCTTGCTGACATACAGAATAAGGTTGACGTCGAGTTTTGCTGATCGAAATCTGAATGATAAGTGTCCAGCATTACGTGAGGCTGGGGCTCTCGGGCAGCAGAATCGGACAAAATGCTGACATTTGTGCCGTTAACGACCATTTCCCAGTCCGCCGTGGTGCATGTAGGAGTGGTGCATGTAGGAGAAGATCGATAAGGTATTAGTTTCAACGTCTTCAATTCGCCCCATATCCTCAGCCAGCCGCCCCTTATGAAGCCTGTTGTATCTGGTGTAGCATATTCGAGGTCGTAGTCTTCGACCGCAATCATCACCTCTGTCTCCGGTACGTCTGGAAGTCCTGGATTAACCTTGCCGGATGTCGATGCCCAGGACCAGCTCGGCGCTGTGTATGTAACTGGTGTCCGATCGCAAGTATCCACGAAATCTGCATGAGCCCGGTCCTTGATGTCGAACCGGTGTGTGGATACAGACACCGACCAAATCAGCTCCCGATCTAGGTACTTGCGCCACATTCCGGCAACATACTTGTCTCCTAGGGTTTTCATGACCTTCTTCGCAATTGCGGAAAGAGCAACTAGCTTGTCTTGCTGAAACGTGAGCTTGCAGGATGTGTATGTCTTCACTATCTCAGCCCAATAGAGGTAGACGTTGAGACCGTCGTTGGAGGTGATTTGATTGCGGATCCCGAATCCTTTCAAACTAATCGAGGACGACCGAAGGTTGACAGGCAAGTCGTCAGGATAACTCTCGGCAATCTCCGTGCAAAGACACTCCCACATTACTTGGCGTTCCCCAAAGTGTAATATTCGAGGTGACAAGAGCCTTTCCTGTAACACCCATGCTCTTTCGTTGATTGGAGTCTGAGATACTTCGTTATCCCAGAACCTGTAGTCTACCACAAGGTGTCGGACAAGTTGTCCTTCAAGGGGCAAGTCGACCATCTAAGGTATCAAGCTTCTTGGGTTTCGAGTGTGGAACATGGAGCTGTGACCATTGGGGGCATGTGTTGCTGATATGTTGCAGTATGACTTTCCATAAACTTCCCCCATCCGCGTTGATTCCAATCTCCAATCAGAAAGTCCATCACCTTCCTGAACAATGCATAACGAGTCGATCCAAAGGTATTGAACCCCCAACTGCCGAGTGACCCAAACTGCGTCTTGGTACAACACTGACAAGTCTCCTAGTGGGAACCCTCTGGTCACAGACTCGTAGTTTCCCGCAGTCAGACGCAAACAGTCTACAGATCCCCAGCAATGGCTTAAAGTCATGTACGGCCCGTGAAGCTTTGAATTGTTGGTATCGATGATCCGGCATTGCAAGCCTGAGTCGTTTGAAGAACCGCAGTCGAGAAGACGAGTCGGATACCACTGAGTGTCTGTTGGACTTGTCTTGGGGCACAATTCGTGGCTTGTTATGCACTTATTGATCCATCCTTTTGCAGTGGCAATAGTTTCGGGAGACTTGGTGCTCTCAGAGTGTAAATCAGCAGAAAGATATGCTGGGGTATCTAAGTAGTCATCAGCGACGCTTGCATAAAAGTCACTTCCAGGCCAATAACACACCATGGAATGGCTTCAGCAAAAATGATAGACGCCAATACGGTCTTGGCTTTGATGGAGACAGTGTGCTGACAGGTCCTGCGTCGAAGGCAACCTCCCACAGGAAGCATTTGGGGTGACCGAATTGCGCCCCATCCGAGATTGAAACGACTGTAAGGGGAATGGCGATATCACATGTCTTGACTTTCTCGAAAGCAAGGTTTGTTGCAAGGGAATTTTCAGGTTGGCCATCGGAAAACGCAGATACCAGTTGTCTTTCTTCGGGATCTAGCACGGCCCATAGTCGGTTGCAAGCATAGCACCCGGAATCGACAGACCTCTTGGGGCTTCTGCTGCTCAGGTGGTGAGGCCTTTTTTGCACTTCCGGAATGAGACTGGTGTACAAGTCTGGCTTCGCGAGACAATCTTGACAGACCGGACAGACCAGACTCATTGCGTCGACGCATGAAGTCTTTCGCTGCGGAAAGCAAGACTGAGACATCGTGATTGCATATAATGAGCGACGAGTGGCGAAGACAGATGAGAGAAGAGGGGTTCAGACTCATATTGACCAATTGATTAGCATCATCAGGATTTTATTGGCTGGAAACTACCCAGGATGCTGCAAGTCGAAATATGTTGGCCCCGATCACTGGGCGAACAATGGTTGGTGAGTATGTTTGCCTTGCACCCTAATAATGATTTCTATTGGCGATTGAGTCAAATTGTTGGATCCAGAATTGCCTGAAAGATCACACGAAGCATCATAGACGCCTTGAATTTGATATCCGGCATACTCGGATGTCAGACCTCAGCAGGTAGGTGTTTTTGTTGTCTGCTTTACAATTTATTCCCCATATTCACATGGACTGCCTTAATTTGCGAATACGCCTCAAGGCCAGCCTCTCCAAGCTCCCGTCCAATACCACTCTGCTTCACACCTCCAAAGGGCACCCTAGGATCACAATCCTGACTGCTGTTCACCCACACCATACCGGACTCGATCCCAGAGGCGACTCTGTGTGCCTTCTCAAGATTTGTTGTAAACACCGCGGCTCCGAGGCCATAGACGCTGTCATTAGCAGTAGCAATCGCCTCTGCCTCCTCGGTGAACTTCTGGATCACCACCACAGGGCCAAAAATCTCTTCCTTCCAGATCCTCATATCACTCTTCACGTCTGTGAAGACGGTTGGAGCAACATAGTAGCCCTTAGGAAGATGCGCTGGTCTTTCCCCTCCAGTCTTGATCGTCGCGCCCTCCTCTCTGCCGATCTTGATGTAGGAGAGGATACGCTCGTGCTGCTGCTTCGAAACTTGAGGGCCCTGGTATGTTGTCTCATCCCATTGGTGGCCGACCTTGCTGGTCTTCTCGACCTCCTCAACGAACTTTGCAACAAACGTATCATAGACGTCTTGCTGGACCAGGATCCTGGAGGTAGCAGTGCAAATTTGGCCCTGGTTGGACATGATTCCCAGATGGGACCACTTCACAGCCTGCTCCATATCGGCATCGTTGAAAACCAACAACGGCGACTTCCCGCCCGTTTCCAATGTGATGTTTTTCAGCGTTGCTGCAGCCATCTTCATGATGTTGGTCGCTGTGCCCGTTGATCCCGTGAAGGCGACCTTATCGACTAGGGGATGCTGGACGAGGGCGGCGCCGGCGTCCTTACCGAGGCCATTAACGAAATTAACCACACCCGGAGGAAACCCGGCTTCTTTGATGAGACGGCCGAAGATGAGAATACTCAGAGGCGTTTGTTCAGCTGCTTTAAGAACGACGGTGTTACCGCATGCCAGCGCGGGGCCCAACTTCCATCTAAGAGTTGTCAGCTTCGGACGTGATGCCGCATACGAGTTTGACTCACGTCGCCATGGAGAGTGGGTAGTTCCACGGGATGATCTGGCCGACGACTCCAACCGGTTGTCGGACGGTGTACGCAAACTTGTTCGGAACGCTGATGGTCTGACCAAAGATCTTGTCGCACCAACCGCTGTAGTAACGGATCACTCCAACTGCTTCGACGAGGTCGTTGGTCAGAGCCTCGGTGTATGTCTTGCCTGTGATGTGATTTCGTTAGAAGATGATGACCAAGACTTTCACGTCGGCGCCAGCTTTGGCTCACCATTGTCCCATGCGTCGACTGTCGCGAAAAGCTCCTTGTTCTCTTCGACTAGATCGGCCAGGCGGGCCATGAGGATGCCTCTATCTGAGGCGGGCAACTCTTTCCATGACGGATTCTTGAGGGCTGCCGCTGCGGCTTTCACGGCCTTGTCGACGTCATCAGCAGAGGCAGCGTGGACGGATGCGATGACCTCTTCTGTTCTGGAGCAACGTGTCAGTTTGTTATCCTGGAACATTTCCTTCCCGAAGATTGGTTGTTGCACTACTCACGCAGGGTCAATGGCGTCAATCTTCTGGCCGTTCGAAGATGGCACGAATTCGTTGTTGATGAAAAGGCCGGTTGGTTGGGTCCACTTGCGGCCGTTGGGAGCCGTGAGCTCGATAGAGAGATCTGCCATTTTTGCAGCTGTTGGAAAAGGGGGGTTGGTTGTGTTGCGTGGGCGGGTTCGCTCTTCGGTATCAATATTTCAAGGCAAGTCAAGAGAAAAAGAAGTGGTGGAGGTGAACAGCCTGTGAAACCAACTGTGATTCAAGACAAGCTCTTCATTTCAGATATGATGTAGTAAGATCCAAGCTACGATTTATCTTATCGACGACCGAACTCGGCCCCAGCAGAAGTTCTTTACTCCGACTTGTGACGCACTTTCACCTCAGCATCGGCGTGGCCTGCCGGGGTGCTGAGAGGAGCATACAACACACTGCCCCTCCCCCGCAGTGGAGAGCTCAACTCAAATCAATTTAGATTCCAGTGAGAATCGACGTGTGCATGAATGGTCCCTAGAATGCAAGATTCACCTTCCATATCTGTACTGCATATGGCTCTCCGTTTTTATTCCTCATCCAAATCTGTAAACATGTCTCGGATACCAAACCCGTCGCGGACACCTTCCTGATAGATGCCTCCATGATGAGGGGCACCAAGCAGCTCAAGTTGAAATGAGGGGCATTAACCCCACCATCATTGGCGATAAGGGGTGTGATAGCTGGCGTGGTCCCTGAATTACCCCTCCATTTGCGGACAGGGTAGCTCCAGGCCATGAGAAATCAGAGACTGTAGTCCAGCTGAATTGTGATGGTGTCAGACTTGATTATTTGCGCCACTTGAGTGTGTTGTGTGTGATATGGAAATGACTTGATTTTTATCTATTTACAGTCTTTAGATTTGTGCAGAAAATGACATTGTTCAGAGGTTGCTTCGCTGTACCTCGGCCTCGCGCTCCACCGCCTTAGGAATTTCGTCTAGCAGACTCTCGCCCGTAGGCGCCCATCCGAGCAACTCCTTGCCCCTGACCGCCTCGCTACGCGCATTGGTTCCGAAGAGTACAGCTCCGTGAGGGAGCAGAGTGTTTGCGTCTTCGGGGTTGAGGACCTCGACATCGTCTGAGGGGATGAGTCCCTTCTTCGCGGCGGCCGTAGCGACAAGCTTCGAGATCTCGCCAAAAGACTGCACACATTAGCAAGTGATCCAGTAGAAAAAGGGCAATAGGACTTACAATCTCGCCCAAACCAGTGAGATACAGGCCGTTTTCATTCCAAACCTGCGCATCGGCCTTGCCCTCAACAGCCTTCTCGACCAACTTGACAAAAAGCTGGCTGACATCCTCAACGTGCACATTGCCCCAGCGGCTCAGGCCCTTGCCGACCTGAATGCCTCGCTTGCGCTCCAGTGTTGTCTTGGCCAGCGCAGGGACTTGGACGCTGCGCTTGTTGCCGGGACCGAGGCCTTGGCCGTAAATGATAGGCGGGAAGACCAGCGCAGTGTTGATCTTCGATTCTTCGGCCGCGACCTTGAGAATGTAGTTGTCGACGGCGCGACTCGGGTGGCGCTGGATGATGGAGCGGATGTCGGCGATCCCAGTAAGATCGTTGAAGACCAGGTCGCTGCCGTCGCCGGGGGCGCGGCTCTTGTCTGCCAGCTCGGCCGCGGCGAGAGCGCTGGCACCAGAAACTTGGACCCAGTGTGCTACAAGGATACCAAAATCAGCATGAGTTCAATTGAGTCCATTCAGTGGCGACAAGAATGAGGACACTGGAGGTTTGCTTACATGGCTTCTGGCTAGAGGCGAGGGCCTTGTGAATAGTCTCGACGCTCTTCAGATGGCCAGTTGAGGCCAGGTCTGGGGAGTCATCATTAGCAAGCCGAACATGGCATCAGACGCATCGCCTGCTGAAACTCACGAAGAATAACATCAGCGTTGGAGGCTTCGCGAGTCAAAATGTCGGCGCTATCCAAGTCTCCCTCTACAACCTCTACATCCTTAAATGTGCCGGTAATAATCTTGCCCTTTGCGCTGTCGCGCACCAGTGCTCTGATAGCATATTCAGGGTGCGACTTGGTCAACAGCGACAGGACAGTGCCGCCAATGTAGCCTGTGGCTCCGGTTCTGGTCCTCTGGTTAGCGTTTACTCGCACTTACATGGGGGCCTTTGAATCAGTCTATCGGTGATTCCTGGAGGGCGCCTTACAGGAAGATCTTTGCCATTGCGTCGTTTTCGTAGCAGACAGGTTCAAAAACTTGAGTAGCGAACAGCAATTGAGGGTGAAAGCGCATGAGGAGAAATTTAGTTATGTACCTTGCTTGAAGCTCTGTGTCCTGGCATGTGCAATTGGATAAGTATATATGGCGTCGACGAGCACCTCGGGCTCGCCTTCCAAACATGGGGTAGTACAGGGGGTCAGATTACCAATGCAGTAGCTGTCTACGCGCCCTGTCGAATTACACAATCCACTACTTCATTGCGTCACGGCCAACATCGTTGTTTTCACACCAATTGTTCACGATGATTCTGTTCAGCTGGTCCACTCCAACATCTTCTAAGGTGATTTTGTCGTTCGAGAACTATCCATCATGGCTTTGATTATTTCAGCGCCAAGTCTTCACCCGAATTTTCGATCTTATGGTCCCATTCCCATGGCCTACTGAGCCTACGATAGCCGCTTGAACACGCTCTCCAACACTTCCAGGAAAATATCGGCTGTTTTTGAAGTTAGCGTGGTTCGCTCCAACTCAACGATGGCCATCTATCTTACCGTGATTCTTCTGGAACACCAGCATTGGCCTCAGGCGAATAGCAGCGTCACCACTACCGCCCATGTTAACACCTTTAGCCTTGGCGAGCGCCAGCACTTCTTCTCTCCTAGGGGCATCCCAAGCGATGAAGGTGCCACGGTCTTTACCACGGAGGTTCTGGACGTGTTGCGGGTATTTGCTGGCCAGCTTCTCCAACTCGCCAAACAGATATCCTCCAACCTTTGCAGTGTGCTCAACTAGGCCATTCTTCTGGATTTCTCCGTAAATAGCCTTGAACAACAGCGCTCGGACAGGGTCGCCCATCCAAGTGTTGAATTGACGGTAAGGCTTATCCGGCCTCAAACCAGCATCGCCAAAGTAGAAGCCTGCAGCCTGGGCCTTCTTGGAAAAGGTCACCATATCCGGCGGCGAAGACAAGTTCCAGTGCTCATGAGCCCAGAACTTTCCAGTCGCTCCGACACCAGTCTGCACCTCATCAACAATCAGCAAGACGCCCTTGCGCTTCGTGAGCTCTCTGAGACCCTGGAAGAAAGCTGGCGAGGCATGGTTGTCGCCGCCCTCTGATTGAACAGGCTCGACGACGACTGCCGCAACTGTCTGCTTGGCCTCCTCCAACAAACGCTCTGTCTCTTCGAGGCATCTCTTCTCTTCAGCTGCGTTCTCTGCAGCGAACTGGTCCAAAGGATACATCAACTGAGGGAATGGTGCAACGGGCCAATCGAATGCTGGCACGTCGAGCTTGTGGATAGGCTTGCTTCGCGTCGTCGACAAGCTGCCAAACAGGCGACCATGAAAGCCCTTCTGGAACGACATAATGGAGTACTTCTTGGCGCCAGGTGCTTGGTTAACCATGACGGACTCCAGCTCAGCAGCGCTGAAGTCGGCCCCACCACGCTCTTGTGTCCCTTTCCAGATGCAGGCCGCCTTGTACGCTGTCTCGTTCGCATCGGAGCCGGTTGTGGCAGTAAAGACCTGGTTGAGACCTTTCGGGGCGGCTTTCAGGATGCCGGTCTCCAATAGTTCCGCATAGTCTGTTGAAGGAAAGCTTCCAAGTGCCGGCCTGCTGGCGATTGCTCGGATCATCGCGGGGCTCGTCGACGCCTTGTTGAGTTCTGGGTTGTTGTAGCCGAGAGGAATTGAAGCGATCTGTGCGAAACTGCAAAACGATTCTGGTCAGAGCAAGGCCTTCGGTAGGCAAAGTAGGCAGACTTACACGTCCAAAAGTTGGTTGCCATCGGCATCCACCAGACTTCAATTGGTTCGACTTAGCAAGATGTCATCCAAGACGTACATGGGGTTGGCTCACTAGTTTCCAATGGACTTCTCATAGTCGACAAGTGTGTTTGCGCTGCGAGTGTCAAAGACTTGCTCCAGCTTCGCAAGTCCTTCCTTCACCTTAGGCCCAGGCACCGAGGAAGTGACAACTCTAGGCTCAGAGGGCTCGCCTTGGAAGGCAGCTGGAGCTTGGTTGCATACCGCGGCAGAAAACCTGCGAACACTGCTTTTCTGCTGAGGACAACGCCGAGTGGCAGCTGCCAGGGTAAGCGGGCGGGAATGTCGGAGACTAGCCATCATGACTCTGCCGTTCAAATGCTGGTATTCGAATATTAGAAACAACTCAGCAAATCAGGAGCTCCTCTGGATCTGATCTCTGGGTTCAAGAAAGCTTTTGAGCCACCTGTGGACTTACACGAGCTGTCCCGGAACTCAGCTCGTCGCGCAAGCATGCCCATCAAAGGGTGGGGCTTCTCGGTACTTTCTTCTTCCCACTCTGGGCTGTGAAAGAAGGGCCATAACTTCAACGGCATTCCCGATCAGCCACGAAGCATTTCCCATGACTAAAATCCTGGGGAAATCGATGTTCGGGTCGCTGTTCCGGCATCATCCTAGACCGAGAAAGTCCGGTCCGGCCCCATGAAGTGGCTTCCCCACATCCGCTAGCGCCGATAAGTACGTCGCGGAAACCTTCCTCGTTTTGAAAAGCAAGGGAAAAGGAGCCAAATCTGGTATCTTGACTCTTCTCACTTCACACAACTGCCCCGTGATCGCTGCAACACGCTCTTGGCTTGTCTCCAGAAAGCGACTCCGCCAACATCGAAACCCCGCGATACGACGACATCTTGACTCCGCCATTTTCCCCGCTGACTTTCCTTTAAGTGACGACAAGCAGCCTTGGAATCAGGCCAGTCGGGAATACAAGCCTGAAATGCTCCTCGCCTCTGCCTCCTGAGAACAGCCAGCACGCAATACGACTATCTATCGTTTCTGTCTCTCGCTTTGTCCTGCCTTACCTCATCGACAATGCCTGCCACGACCAGAAGCAGAGGGCCCAGTAATTCCGGGGCGGCCACCCGGAAGAACCAGCAGAGTCAGAAGCCATCTAGGGGAAAGCCACAGTCAACAACAGCAGGCAATAACGCAAATAGGGTCCCGCGCTCGAGGACGTTTACTGGTTGCCGTACCTGCAGAAGCCGACACCTCAAGTGTGACGAGGCCCGCCCGATATGTTCCTCCTGCCGCCGTCTGAATCTCGTATGCGAAGGCTACGACGGCCAGCTCCTGTGGGTTCCGGATCCGCTGTGCTCGGCCTCGGGCGACCAGAAGCATGCCTCCTCCTCGCACCGTGGCACGTCGTACCGATACCCGCTCTTCACCGAGGATGAACGCAACTCCATGGCCGTCGAGATTGTCGAGAGCATGGGCGATCGCTCTGCTGGCGACATTGTTCTCGACCTCGACGAGAAGAGCGTTCACGGCGTGGACGAGGTGTGCTTAGACGGTCCCTTTGGGGTTTTCAGAGCGTTCGAAGGCGATTCCATCACGAATTCGGACACGTCCTCTTCCCCTCTACTGCAACAGTCGGAGAGCTCTCCGACTTCATCACCGGTAGAAGCCTTGCCCGACCTCGTCGGCGGCGAACTGCTGGACGATGACGTTGAAGAAGTGGTGATTGAGCCATGGTCCGTTCACGACGACCATATCGCGATAGAACCATCGTTTCTGCCTGGGCATTTTGACGCTTTCGGTACAGACGCCATGATGAACCTCGGCCAACCATGGATGCATGGTGAAGGCACAGGAAGCCTCAGTCATATGATGTCGATGGACGGTTCTTTTTCGGCACTGGACTTGCTTTTCTCTCCCACCTCACCGCGGACTCCTGCTATGGCCCATGTAGACCAATCCCATAGTCATAACCCAGAGCACCAACAAGAACCGAACCAACTACAATTGCCAGATCAACAGCAGCAAGACACTGACCACGTGCAAGAGGATACGAACAACGCTACCAGCCCACCATCGGACATGAACCTACCAATACCGCGCAAGGTTTCCACGCCGTTCACTAACAATCTACCCGGCGTTACGCCATGCCTACCAACACATGCCGCCTCTCTCTTACGATACTACAAGTCCATCGACTCATCATCATCTGTCAAGGGCATGAGAATATCACCGTGGCAACTCTGGCTTCTGCCTTGCGCATTAGAAACCTTTGCTGAGCTTTCTCTTTGGAACACTACCACCCATACCCGTCATAGCATTCTCTGTACATTACTGGCTAGGAGCGCTTTTCACTTGCACAGGTCGCTCAAGACGGATGAGAAAGCAGCATCACAGTGGCTGGAGGTCGGCCTGGACTACCAGAAGAGCGCACAATCGCATCTGAAGATGGCGCTACAAAGCGAGTCGGACGAGACCAGTCAAGCCAAGTACAATGAGATTCTTATGGCTATCCTTGCCACGGCCATGGTTTCGGTCAGTATTGCACCCGCTACCTCATCGTCGACTTCTCATTCTAATGACTGCACAGGTACTCTACAACGGCTCCCGCGCGGTCAAAATCTTCCTCCTCGACGCCGAACGCCTCATCCGTCTCCGAGGCCTTTCGATGCCCAGGTCCTTTAACGTTCGTGTTCTTCATCACGTCTACACACACCTTCGTGTAATCGCTGAGAGTACCGACATATCTATCGATAACGCTCCGAAGACAGGCCAGGCCCTATCAGCACAGGCTCAGGCACAAGCAGCAACCGAGATGGCCGTATCGCTCCGCAAGTTCCGCATTGCAGAGCACTCTCTCGGTGCCGACCTTGACATCTCTCGCGAGAAGCCTGCCGAGGTCGGGTACGCAGACATTCACCTCGACATTTCGGGTCACTGGCCTGTCACGATGTACCCTGATATCTATGGCGTGCCAGAGTCCTTGATGACTCTACTGTCTCAGATTATCAGCTTTGCCAACGAGAAGGCTAAGTTGGAGGCCATCGCACTATACGACCCTCGCGTCTCGGCAGGTCTTTCAAGACATGTCAAGATGCTGGAGCAACACATCTGGTCGTGGTCGCTTGACTCTTCCGATAACCAAAGCGGCCCCAGCAGACCTCGGGAACTCATGAATAGGGACGCTAGGCTCGTTGATCACCCCCTCATCAAGTCCTTGACACTGGCGATGCATCAAGCGTTGATTATCTACTTCTACCGCAGGGTATACAACATGAGCGCCATGGTCATTCAAGATGCCGTGCGCAAGACTCTTGATTACATACAGCCCTGTCTGGAAGAAACGGCGGACGATCATGACTTTGCCACCAGCATCGGATGGGCTGGGTTCATTGCAGCCTGCGAAGCTACGACGCCTGATCTTCAGGAGCGAGGAAAGCTGATTTTGGAGTCTATTGATACCCAAGGCGTTATTTTCGGGGCGGATAAGCCGAGCGTGTTGGCTCAAAGCGTATGGGATAAAAGGAAAGAGACAGGGGATTGGACTTTGAGTTGGCCAGATTTGATGCAAAGCAGCATGACTAGATGATACAGCATGGATTTGATGGTGCAAAATTTGCTTACAGAAAAGATTTCCCTCGACTGGTGGCTTCATACCATCCTCCATATTTGGTGGGTCAAGCGGTAGGTCAGAGTGCTGATGGAGAATGGGTGACCATCACCCCATGAAATAACTGCACTCGCACCGGTGAGGAAATTTACTGCAACAAAATGTGCAATTGCAGTGAACCCTTGCATCATTTCCATTGTCTCCGCGGCATCGCGCTGATATTATTGACTGGAGCCGGTCCTGTTTCGGCTTCCGCGGAGGACCGGAGCGGAACGGGCGGATTGATGCACTCGCCGAAGCTCCGGTTTCTCATCCTTGGCCGGTACGTCTCTGGCTCTCGTTAAATATTAAAGGCTTCTCGTTTATCCCATCAGGAAACAGCTCCTTAAACAGCTACTCGTGCTTGGCATTCTTCATCATCTCGTCACCATATCCGAAATGGCATCCGACTCCGAGTATTCGCCGGCGCAGCTACTTGAGCACGCCCAAACTGATGTACGACTCCCCGTAGCAGAGCCGCTCCTCTCGGCCATTCTCTCTCGGCCCCCTTTCATAAATGTCGCCGGTACATTCAATACCAGGGACGTTGGATTGGTTCCGGGCAGTCCTATTCGGCAAGGTTACGTGTTTCGCTCTGGGGCTCTCGAGAATCTTGAAGACGTCGGCAAACAGCAAATCACAGGTCAATTCGGCATCAAGAGAATATTCGATTTGAGAACGAGCCGTGAGCGGGAAAAGTATCCGGAACCAGATGTCCCTGGTGTTGACATAGCGTGGATCCCAAATTCATACAGCAACACTGTCGATATTAACGACTTTGTTAGTGGGGATGGCGAAGAAGGCTACTGTAAGATGTACATGGATATCATGGAAATGTACGCGCCAACCATGAAGACTGTCCTTGAACACGTCAGAGATCGGCCACAGGAACCATTTCTTTTTCACTGCGCGCGTGAGTTGCTGCCCTTAATCTCTTCGCGGTTTCCATTTGTCACTGACCCATACCTGTTCCAAAGTCGGCCGGGATAGGACTGGCATTCTGGCAGGCTTCCTGTTGTCCCTCGCTGGCGCTAATGCGGAGACGATTGCTCTGGACTACATGATCACCCGAATTGGTTCGGAGCCCGTCCGTGAGCTATTGCTTCAGCGGGCGATAGCTGAGCACAATTGCACCTTTGATGTTCCTGTTTTCCGCAATCTTTGCAGTCTCCGATTATCGACCTGGCAACTATTCACGAGGCAGGTGAAGGCCAAATACGGAGGTTTTGAGAAGTACGCTATCTTCAGACTTGGATTTTCTCGGGACGAAGTGGAAAGAATTGCTAGCCACTTGAGAGCGTAGATAACAGCGTCACTTGTGTGACGGGTTTGCTTGGAAGTCTAGACAATCTTTCTATACAATTCTGCATCTTAAGGCTAGCTGTAAAATATCAACGCGAGCTTAGCGGCTTTTAAAATTAAGGATCATCGCATTCGGTCATTACTAGGCATGGGTGGCATCTGCTGCGATACGCGCAAGTGAAACCCGAGATATACGACTACCTCGGGTGGCTTACTGGCCGACTACCCACCAAACTAGGCCAGCGTTGGCCAGGAAGGATTGCGAAGCTGGGAAATATCTGGGCATAGCCCCATCAAAGAACGTTGTTCCGGACGATATACCTTCTAGAGTAAAACTATCCTGTGGTGTGGCTTTTTGTGTTTGTCACCTGGTTGAAGCCTGGCATCGAATTTCAGAATGTTTAATCCGTCAGTATCACATTTTGACAACCCTGGGCTTTTAATCGGTAAGATGATCAGATCCGGCTTTTCGACCACATTGGGGCAATGTATGCGCCGGTGCTAGCTGGTCATCTCTAGAGTATGGAGTCTCTTAGCGCCATAGTTACAAGGCGCAACTCTAGAGGCCTAGGGTAATGTCACACATTGATCTATCAGAGATTTTATTGCTAGATGGACGCAGAAATCGTGCGTTGTGATACTCGCGCTGCTGTTTCACCACCATTCGCTTGAGTAGAACTGAATCTCCACGGCCTGCAGCAGTGCTGCTGCTTCATGCAACCCACTTACAAGCGAGATTCTTTGAGTAAGATGCGAAGTCGCATAGGCTAACATAATTTAAGATATAAACCTGGTGGGCTGTCTTCGCAAAGTGAGAATACATTCTGAGGGCGTGTTTGTGCATTACTTCGCTGTTCACATTCGTTCCATCAGTCTTTACTATTCGGGTCTCGTGACCATCCGCTCTTTTAGTCTCAATTTCTTGTATCTCACTTCTTCATTCTGCACTATGCTGCAATTACTTCCATTTCTCGGCCTGCTCGTCAGCGTCGTGGCGGGCCACGGTGTCGTTGACAGCTTCAAGACTGACGGCGTAGAGCACCCCGGCTATCAGCTCAGCTACTACTATGACAAGAAGAATGGCAAGGAGCTTCCCGAGCTAGCTGCCTGGTCTGCTGAGAATCTTGACAGTGGATTCGTTGCGCCCGAGAACTACACGTCTCCTGACATTGTTTGCCAGAAGAATGGTGTCTCGGCCAACTCCACTGTCAAAGTATCTGCTGGCGGAACCGTCGAGTTTCACTGGACACGATGGGCTCACTTTGGCCCCATGATGACCTATGTTGCCAGGTGTCCATCTGATGACTGCACCGATGTTGACAAGACGGCACTTGAATTTGTCAAGATAGACGAGGCTGGCATCAACTTCGATACGCAGGAATGGGCTGCCAGGACTATGGTCAACAACAACAACACTTGGGTCACCACCGTTCCGAAATCTCTCGCAGCTGGCAGCTATGTCTTTCGTCACGAGACCATCGCAGTTCACGGCTCGTTCCGAGAAGGCGGTGCTCAGAACTATCCTCAATGCTTCAACCTTGAGGTCACCGGGTCCGGTACAGCAGAACCGAAGGGGGTTCGAGCCCAAGAACTGTACACCCCCACTGATCCCGGCATTTTATTCCTCCCTTACAAAACGCCGATCCAGAACTACACTATCCCTGGCCCCGCGCTGTTCAGGGACGGAGAAGCAGCAACCGCCACCAGTACCGCCCCGACCACGCCATCCGGTCAACCATTGGTAAACAACGCAACTAGTCGATCTTTCGCCAACTCAACGGTACATGTTCCCATTCCTTCCAGGACGCCATCAAAACCTGCCGATACCCTCTCCACCAAGGATGTCACGGTCATTCCCACCTCGCGTACCACCGAGACCGCAATCGCGTCTAGCTCGGCCAGCCTTCCTGCTACGTCCAAAACCGGCCCTCCAGTCCAAGCAACCCAGCCTGTGTCATCCTCTGCCTGTCTGCCCACAGGATCGGAGTTCTTAACCTCCAAGGCAGACGCAGACGCAGTTTTGAATGGCGGAGACTCGCTGCCCCAGACGTTTACCCTTGAGACCTTCATCGAGTGGCTCCGTGAGAATTCGTCCAAGACTACGCGCCGCCATCCTCGTGAGCTCCTTTAACGACTTGGGAGATATTCTGTTTCTACTTTCGCCTCATGACTGGCGTCTTGACTTTTGTGGAACGTTTTCGGACAAACGATGAAGACCTTTAGGATCACGGCAATTACATGCAGACATCACCTAGCGTACACCTCAATATATATTTTCGCAACTCGAGGGAAATGAAGAACCTTTAAGCATAATTGAGCTGCATTGTAATTGAATTTTTTCTAATTTTCGTGGAATATCTTCCGACATAACTGTTATTTGTGGGTGTAAATGATTGTTAGCCGATATCTCCATAGTACTTCATTTCCCGAGAAGGTTGGAAAGGAAACCTCTCATTCATAATCCAATGGAAGGACTTTCTTGCTCATGGCATGTCGCAAAACCCAGCGACAGCTGAATCAAAAGTTGTTTGTAGGCTTTAATCATGAAAGGAGCTTGATGACAAAAAGCACAAACTTACATATGCTCTCGCTTTGTTGGCTCATAGACAGGCGATCAGTGTAACCTCTCGTACTTGATTCTTGCATGAACAGGCTTTCCATGCACAGCTGCGTTTTGGGGCTTCTATAGGCTGTACTTCACAGTTTGCACCCCGTTGTTCCTAGCTTTCAACCAGGGCCGAGATCATATTACTTGACCAAAGTCCCAAGCTGTGCTATCCGATGCAGCTAGCGCAGGTTTTGGCCTCACCACTCACATACGAAATCAAACTAACTAGTCACACAACGATGCAACCTCAGCAAGTAAGTCTATGCTTGGATGCGAGCTTACGTGATGACTCACGTTACATGCCACATAACATTTGAGGCCGCTTCGACTGACGCGACTGTTGTTCCTGGGGGCTTGGAAGTTGAAGACCTTAAAGCACATACCATCGGTCCTGGGCTCCCTCCATTCCCGAGTTCTATCTTTCCAATTTCCAATCATGGCAGAATCCTCACACATCCTGGCACCAGCACTGGCAGCCATTAACTTAGACAACCACAGCCCTACAATCGTCACGGCAGCCCAGCGCGCCTTGAGTAACCACCTCATCCTCTCGGAAATATTTGACTACATCAGCATGGACTGGCAGGGCTGCTGGAAGGATCGCCCTGTGGAGGCCTTGCGTGAGAATAATGGCGCGGTCACAGGCTCGACGGGATCTAGAGGCGTCGAGGTTTGGAATGGGAGCGACGAAAAAGGCCAAGACCATGACAACACAGACGACGATGACGAAGATGAAGAAGACTGGAGTGTTCATCACTACTGCCGCGGCGGGGTTCTCCTGCGATGCATTCTGGTGAACAAGCTGTGGTTCGAATTCGCTATACCGTTCCTATGGAAGGAGCCGACGGAGATGGTCTCATATCCGTCATACAAGACCGCCATTGTGGCCATACTGAGTGCCATCAAGCCCGCACGTCGGCAACTGTACGCCAAGCATGTTGAGATAGGCTTCAACGAGGGCCGCGACAACGAGGACCTCACAGAACTGGAATTTCCACGGCTGAGAGAAATGCAGTTGAGGACGGACTACGAAATCAATCTACCCAAGATCAATGGGTACGGCGTCAAAGTACTGAGCGTTGATCCCCGCTACGAGCCCTGCTTCCCTGAAGTCTACACATTGACTCAGGATCGCATGAACGAGTTGCTGGACCAAATCGCAGTGAGTGCGCATCTTTCTCCGCGCTTGTATGCGTTGATTAAGGTACTAAACTTTGCAGGAGAGATTCCGCAATATAGAGAGCCTTTCCATCTGTGATAGTGCTTTAGCGTATCCTGGAACGATGAAGAAATTTAAGGACCGCATGCCCCATCTCGTGGACTTTGATCACAGTTACGTTACAGAGCAGAGCCACTCGTACTAGGAATGGTTAAATGTCTCCTACGTTGGTCCTTGTGCATCACTCAGTTATATCGGGTGACTGCCATTGGCCCAGGGATTGGTTCTTGGAATTGTTGCACTGGTGTCGATAGCTTCAAGCTGATCAGTAACCGTGACCTAGGTTCATGTTTCGTGTTGAGGCCTAGACAAATATTATGGCTTGTATTTCAATCCCGAAGAGTTCAAGTTTCCTCTTCCCTGGAGTTACCCAACCACTAGCGAGCAGAGGAACACACTGAGTCGCTTCTCTAAACTGCAACTTCCGGCTTTCGGCCATATACCATGTGACTGGAATTTATTGTTAGTTTTATGATAGACGAAGTCGGTGGTAGACCACAATGATATCATATTTTTGAAACGGTGCAGACTCACTAGTTGAAGTAGGGCAGCGAACCTCGCTGCTCCAAGGCTTTCCGCATGTTCTCAATGAAGACCAGCAATCTTGGGTAACTCCATCCCAGAATTTCACTGATCGGCCGAAGCGCCCACCCTTCTAGCCCCTGGTCAACATACCACGCCGCGTAGAAGCCGACTTCCTTGAGCATCCGGTCTTTGGCCCACCCGCCAACCGGAATACTCCATCTCTTGTGCACGATATCGACAAATCCTGCCTTCTTCATACACTCTACCATCATGATAGGATTCCTTCCATCGTCCTGTGCTACACGGAAAGTTTGTCCTGTGATGTCACCGGCTTCCCAGAACAGCGGAGCCCACTGCTTGAAGATGTGACTTGGGTCGTTTTCGATGGCTGGGTTAAGCGACCGGACCTGGCTGTCAGCTTCAAGACTTTCGAACCACCCTCCTGGCTTGAGATGTGTATACGCCTGGTCATAGAGTCTTTGCCAGTCGTTGATACCCCCGAATAGATTTCGTGCGTGGATGAAATCAAAGTAGTCTTGTCTGAAAGTCCACTTAAGCTGAGCATCATGGATCTGAAAGAAACAATTCACCGGAACCCATTCCGGCTGTATATTCGATATGTCGGTTCCAATCACCTCTGAATTCGGGAACTCTTCTGCCATGTCGCTATTTGCAGCAACATTCATTCCATCAGCGGCTGTCCATGACATCAAATGATCACGTAGGGGTGAGACTAACATGGCCCAAACACCTGTTCCAGCACCAACGTCAAGAATCTTCTGCAAAAACAGGTTTCAGTCAACAATCCTGATAGCCTTCTGAGGCGTAAGGAGTAAAGATCCTTCTTACCAAATGATCGTCTTTGATGGGGGCGCCGAAGAGCTTATTTTTCATCAAAATGAGCAGATAGTGATGTCTTTTCAGCTTGCATTAGTCACTAGAGAGGCATTCTAACAGGATCTTGTAGTGTATCATACGTAATATCGAATCCTTCGATGTGAGCTTCGTCGTTAGGGGCCCTGTCATGTTGTATGTGAGTGAAATTCATCACAGAAATGTTGCAGGTTAGTCACTACTTACCAGTAGTCAGTTGTCTCAGAGATCTGATAGGTTCGGCCGTGAATAGTCCGGAATTGATGAACTGAGTCGTTCAAAGACGCTGTCGACTCCCTCAGGCTGACCGCAGGTGGTAGTTGAGTCAGCTCTATAGAATTCAATCCTTTCTGCAACAAGAAATGCTCACCTAGCTGCTGATGAGTCCATGAATGAATCACGATCGTCGTCGTCATCAAAACCAACCACAACCATGGTATCCTAAGAGAAGGTCAGCTTGTCGCGCTAGCAGCAGCTGCAACTGTCCGACGAAGAGCGGGGCAGCACCCACAACATCCATGTCCTCTTCGGCTGCCATCGTGGCGGTGAGATCGCCTGATTGGCTCTAATCTTGGGTTCGTCGCCAATTGAAACGGCCCATGTGATATCTTCCAGATGGCACCTTGGACGACCGATTCTTCTCTTTGCACATCCACGACCAGGAAATGGCGTGTTGCTCGGAGAAACACAGACGAGAGGGAAGAGGGAAGTGGGTGAGTAGCCGTTTTGAGGAAACGGGTGGGACTCAACCAAGCTGCCACCTGAGCCTCCAAAGGAAGCAAACAACCAACGGCCGCCCATGTTTTGAGCCGTTCCTCCCTGGCAAGCGCTGGTTTAATTGGCTAATTGACTGTGACGAGAAACGCTCTCCCGGTTCTGACCAATCAAAAGTCGGTTCAACAGGGGTAGTGTGGACTCTGACTTCCAAAGAGCAACCAACACACCAACGGAACTCAGGTGGGTGGCTGGTGAATCGTCCCTGTCGCTGAATCTTGGCTGCCGTTAGTGTTCGTAAATGTCAACTTTGGCTTCCACCCAATCTCCTCCATGCAAGTCTCTTAGACGGTACCTCGATATCTACTTCACTTATCCTACCAAAATTGATGAAAGCTCCGACGCGTCATTCTTGAGGCAGTGGGCATTTACTCTGCGAACCAACAACTGTGGAGCTCGCCTGCATTGGCGAGACGATAACGTACGTTGGATGCTGCTAAAGAGCGGCGCGGGGCGGTCAGCAGATCCGAGGCCTTCGGCCGCCTTCCAACGAGCGAGTAGACGTATTGTCGAAGCAAACCACACTCGCGACTGGAAGCATGCTGAAAGCGGTGTGCATCGCATTTCGCCTGCAGACGTGCAGTAAATATGGATACTACATGGTACATAAACCGTCGTTTTCTCACACCTTCAGGCTATTGGATGCAATCATGATTCTGTTTTCTCCAATCTTTCTACTTAAATTCTGCAGCTTAACCGGAAACAGGGACATCAAAGTAGACGTCCTTGTCATTGCTATAACGCCTCCAGCCTATATTATTCGTCCAAAAATCTCATAGAGCATCAATCTAAATACTTTTATCCCGCGTAGGAAGATGAAAGCAGAATGTCTCAAAGCATTTGTTACGATGAATGGTTCTACGATTTTACATATCACGTCAACAATAGTACTAACAGCAATGATACTGCTTGATAAACAGAAACGTCAGGTCCATCTAGCGTAGTTAGAGCTAATATTGAAAAACATTTGGAAAATTTAACAACGAAAAATAGTACGATTAATGTTGCTGCGATAGATAAGGAGACTTTGTGGTGATATCCAGGGCATATTGCATAGTGTCCTAGTTCCCAAGACAACCGAATTGCCTTCGTTATAACACCACTCGTAAATCGCAGTGCGCGTTTTCTACAGTCAGATATTTTTAAAACACTAGTCACAGCGTAAGGAAAGTTTCGACACCATGGAAAATCGTTCATCTCGATGATGAACTTTTCTTGCTCAAATTCGATTCGGTTTTCTAGTGGCTCCTTAGTAGTCTGAGCTGATGTACAGCTATTCTGAGAGCTCATGGTCTGATGAATGTCCGTCATAGGATGATGGTCTTGAGGCGAGGAGTTTTTCCCAGCCCCAGATGGTCTGGCTTTGAAGTTAGATATTCACATCTACCTATGCAAGCTTGACTCTGCTTCATCTGAAATGACCTACCGAGAACAGTAACTTCAGGTGACAATTGTAGTCCTTTACTCTCCAACTTGTAAGCGATGAGTTGACGGGCATGTTGCTTGTCCTAGCAACTTAAGCAATTTGAACGTGGGAGCTATCCACGTTCTGTGGCAAACTCGACTGCAGATGGAGACATGGAATACATATATAAATATTTAGAACTTGCCTGGAGAAATCCGCGTACATATTCCTCTCTATGCTATTTCTTGCTGTCTGCGAGACCATATCGTTGATGAAGTTCAACTTTAATTACATCCTCCCTAACGTGATCACTTGTGTTTTCGACCTACGGCCCAGAGAACAAATTTAATGTAACTTATTGTATTTCAAAAAACCTAGTACAGCTCATGCGACAACATCAACACCAGCGTCCTTCAACAACCCAGCCAACTCCTTTCGTGGCTCACCCTCGAGAAGCGCAAACGGCTTGCGCAGGCCACCAGTCTTCCACCCGCGGAGCTCCATACCAGTCTTCACTGCCGAAGCATAGTTGTGCGATTCCAAGAACTTGCAGATGGGGAAGATCTTCGCCCACAGCTCCCTGCCCTTCCTCAAGTCCGCATCCTCTGCAACAGCCTGCCACAGCTGGCTAGACAATTCAGGAATGATGTTGGTCGCGCCCCATACGGAACCCTTGGCGCCGGCAGCAAGGCCGTAGAAGGTAAGCGTATCCCAGCCGTTGAAAGCGGTGATTCGAGAGTTGGTGGCAGTGCTGAAGATCAGCTCCGTGAGGGCGGGGCCGTTTCCAGAGGTATCCTTCAAGTGTGTGACGCCAACCTCGGACAGGGAGGCAATCTCGGAGGGAGATAGTGTGACACCGCTAGCGGAGGGAATGTTGTAGTAGACGATGGGAAGCTTTGAGGCCTGGTGGATCTCGCTGAGAAGCTCGCGGAGCTGAGCCAGGTTGGGGGCGTCGTAGAAGGGGGGAACGACCATGAGGGCAGTGGCACCAACGGAGGCGGCGTGGACGGCGTGGTCGACGGCGCGGACGGTGGAGAGGTCGCCAATGCCGGCGACGACGGGCACGCGGCCGGCAGCGGATTTGACGGTCTGTTCGATAAGGATCTTGCGCTCCTCGGCGTCCAGTGCGGTGAACTCGCCGGTGCTGCCTCCAGGAACAAGACCGTGGACACCTTTGGCGATGAGGCGTTGAATGTGTTCGTCGAGCAGCTTGGTGTCGATTGACTTCTGGTCGGGGGTGAAAGGAGTGGCAAGGGCGACGAGAACGCCCTTCAGCTCTTGAGGCGCCATACTGGTTTTAGCTTTTGTGGTTGTAATTTATGAAGAGAAGATAGAAAGACAGCAATGCGGTTTCAGATAACAGAGTATTGGTTTAGCTTTGGGCTGGGTTGTTCTTAAGGAGAAAGATACAGAAGTATTCGGATTGGAGTGTACTGCTGCGCAGACGCCAATGTCATATATTGAGCTGATGAAGTGGGTTATCTAATACGAACCTTTCGCATTGGATGGTTGACAGAAGCCTTCGGGATGTCTTGCTCTTTGCAAAAGTCAGCTGCACCAGCTAACTAGCCCCTCCTCAAGGCAGCTGTCCGGCATCGCAACGCGTTTGAACTCGAGCAGACCTGCCTTTCCTGCCGCATTTTCTGCTCAATCAAACTAAGAAATTGGGGTCTGAATGACGATAGAGGAGGGGTAGCTGGAGGCGCACAAGTCGGCGACGCGGGGCAAGTGGGTCTCGGGATCGGAGGCGCCTCCGCGATGATTATCTTTTTTGATAGCGCGGGGTAAGCCCGGCCGCGATGTGGGTCCCCGTCGCGGAGACCTTCCTTCAGAAACTGGCCACCCCAAAGTCGCGAACCTTACCTGCATACGACACGAAAGAGTGAGAGCAATCGTAGTGCATCTTGACGGCAGAGGCCTCTGAATGTGAAAGTCAAAAGTCGCTTTGGAGTGGCTCGTGACCTACAGTGCCATCTCAGGAGCAATCCCAGCTGTTGTCCCCACTGTCTAAGGTCTGGCGCGTTGCATGTAAGAACCATCAGACAAGATTCTTCCGCATGTGCACTATCACCAAGTAATCGAGATCAAGAAATGTAGGCAAATTATCTGAGTAAATCATTGGCTTCTTTTTCTTGGCTAAATCTGCCCATGTGTTCTTTCCCGTGATCAGGAATTTCTTTGCGTGACTGAATTGACGTCCTGTCCTGCCAGATTTTCACGGTCGAGCCTATCCGCAATCAGCATTATTGCTGCTTATTCTAATATTATGTGATCGGATCAAGAACTGCTTTCTGTAAAAGTGCAATCAGGAATGAATTATGAAGTAGTATCTATGCTGTACTCGCTACACCAAATGTGACCATCGCGCCTAAAGCTTTGCCAGAACTCCACTGCCGTTCAAGTACGCCACATGACCCCTCGAAATCTCCTCAATGGTCCGCGTTCTGTGCGACACGAAAATCAGCATGGCTGCATATCGGAAAGGAGGAGTGTACTTACCCTGCAAGGGCCATCGCAATCTTAAGCTCGTACTGAAGAATCTTCAGCGCAAGCTCGCAACCCTCCTGGCCGTTGTAAGCCAGACCCCAAATGGGGATTCTTCCCACGAAGCAGTGAGACGCGCCGAGCGCGAGCGCCTTGAAGATATCGGTTCCGCGTCGGATACCGCCGTCGACGGCGATGGGAATCTTGCCCGCGGCCACAGGTGCGCAAATTCTCAACGCATCGAGGGTAGCGGGGACGCCGTCAAGTTGTCGGCCACCGTGGTTAGAGATGACAATGCCGTCAATGCCGTACCGGATGGCCATCGCTACGTCGTCGGGGTTGTACACTGGTGACCCTTGTGATTAGCTTGTGACATTGGTTACCGTCGCATTGCCGAGTACTCACCACCCTTCAACCAAATTTGGAGCTTGGTGTGCTGCTTCAACCACGGGATCGCGCTGTCCCAGTCAAGAGAGGGGTCTGAAACAGTTAGAAATGCCGACCACTATCTCTTTTTGGTACTCGTCCTTACCAAAGTCATGCTTGGAAACAGCCTGCTCATCTTTGATCGCGCCGCTCAACTCGCTCTTTCCGTCTGATAAGAGGTTGGGCCATTCAACGCCATCCGGCAGAGTAAAGTTGTTGCGGTACTCGTTCAAGCGGCGGCCAAGGAGTGGTGTATCGACAGAAAGGAATATGGCCTTGTATCCGGACGCTTTGGCAGTATGTCAGCACGTCACCGCCTCACATTCCAATCATTGATTTGGGAGAATTCTAACATACCCTCCGCTCTCTTCAGTATTTGAATTGTCGTCTCGCGGTCTCTAAGCACACAGAGCTGCATGACATAGGGGTTTCCCAGCCCTTGCGCGGCTACGTTCTCCATCGACTCTGTTGCGTATGAAGACAAGGCCATGCAAATGTTCATCTTTGCTGCGGCCCGTGATGTCGCGGCCTCGCCATCTGGGTGCGCCAGCTTGTGCATCGCTGCAGGGCTGAAACCGAGGGGAAATGAAACCTTTCAAAAGGTGATCAGCAGAGTTTCTTGAAGGGTCTCTGGCGGCGGCGGCGACAGAGTAATACCTTGGTGCCGAAAATTGTCGTGGAAAGATCAATGTTGTCGACGTTGACGAGGATCCGAGGAAGGATCTTGTAACGGTTGTATGCTTCTTCGTTGTCCTTCAGGCTGTTGCATACAAATCAGTGTCTGCTTCGCTCAAACAAGTCTCATCCTCCAACTTACGTGACAAGATCCATGGCGCCTTCGTTGTAGTAGTCCCTGTACATCTTGGGCAGCTTCTTGCTTCCCAACTCCATCAGATCGCGGATGGTATGGACCTTAGGGTCCCATGTTGCGCCGCGGTTCGCCATTGTGGTGATGAGGTCGTGTGATCGATGAAATGTACAAAGACGAAGAAATTAGAGAAGTAAAGTGTGTAGTGGTATCAAATAGCTACAGTAAAGTCCTGTCGTTGAAGAGGAGAATGCGAGGCAAGTTCACGATGAGCAGCAGCGGAGCTCCAGAGCTTCAATAAATTTACTTTACCCCAATCCCCACGACCTCCTAGCTTGAATCGTCCATCGTTGACCTTCCTGCCTCGGTGGCGGTGTGTATTCCGCATTCCCGAAATCGGGGTCCTGCTCCAGATCCCTCCCCCCTGGGGTTCACACATGCAGGGTGTCATCAGTCGCGTGCCGCTTCAGAAACTCGGCCGAGCAGCTATCTCGTTCTCAGCGAATAATATGGCAGTCATTTCATGTTTGGTGCCTGTGGGCCTCGGCCCTAGGTAACTGCGTTATATAAGCTGCGTGGTTTAAAAAAGAGACTTTTTAAGACTAATTAATAGGGTACTTATAGATAGTAGCTATACTACTATAAATCCTCCTATACTTAATACTACTATATCTTAGCTAATAAAGCTATTTACTATATTAAAGTTTCTAGAGTATTTAACTATACTATATCTAATACTTAGTATAAAGTACTATTATTAATAGTAGTTAGTATAACTTTAAAGTTTTACTAAATTTAGTAAATTACTACTTTATATTATATAATACTAAGAAAAACTATATAAGTACTTAAGAAATATATCTAAATATTTTAGTAGTTATTTAAATTATCTACTATTAGGATATTAATACTTCTCTTAAAATTAAAGTAGTAGTTAAAGAAATCTAGCTAGAAACTAATATAATAATAGAGATCTAGAGTATAATTAAGGTTATTAGTAATATTATTATATATATTAGTAGTATTATACTAGTTAAGACTAAGGGCTATTAATATCTTAGTTATACTAGGAGTAGTATATATAATAGGAATAAAGCTATAGTATTATAATCCTTACTTAGCTAGTTATAGCTATACTAATCCTTTCCCTTAGGGTTCTCTACGATTTTAGGAGATAAAGCTAAATATAAGTAGGATATCTATTAATACCTTAAAGCTTATTAGTAAAAAAAACCTCTTTCTAGAATACTAAAAAACTAGGTAATAAAACCAAAGTCATTTCATGTTTAGAGCTCGCCGGATTTGGCAAGTAGCTTTGCAGATACCAGATCCAGGCTGCATGGCTTATCTGAGACCCGTGGGGGTGGTGCCAGTTGACTTGGGGTAGCTCGCGGACGCTTGCCCAAACTACAACCAGGCATGTTGACTAGACCCTGCTTCGAGGCGCATTGAATCGAGCTGGCCTACCAATGGCCGCGAGAATGAGGAAAAGCTTCAGCAAGCTTCTCATCCCGACTTACTTTTGGGAAAGCGAAAGGAGCTCAAGCTTACGGCCTGCATGTGCATGAAAGCTGTTGTGGGGTCTAGATGTGTGATCCACTTTATGTTCGAATTGAGAGAGTCGCAAGTCGAAGCGCCAAAGACGTAAGACTAGCCTCGGCGAGACCTTACTCTCAAACTCGTTCTAGTCTTGTATCTGAGTACGTAATGCGCGACTCTGTTTGGGGCATCCGATGTAATGGCTGCTGAGCTTCCTGATTGGAGACGCCCCTACGCAGCTGACGGAAGAGCTTCCGACTTCTGAATCTACCAAATGTTTGCATCTTCAATGATATATCACTTGTGATCGGGAGCTCTTCCGATTGTCTCATTGTCATGAAATTGTTGGATTCAGACACAATACGATCTTGAGAGCTTCGCCGGAGGCCGGCTTGATGTCGTTGAAGCCAAACACCGTCATTGCCTTGTTATTGCCTGTCTCCTACTCCAAAGATGTCAATGAACAACATCAATACGCCTCGCCTCTTGGACAACATCCCGCATCAAGCCCGAAAGCCCCGTAACAACACGAAGTTCCATCGGCGTCTTCGCCTCCTCAACGAGCAAGTCGGATGATGGCCACGATCCCGCCATCACGATTGTCGTCACACCAGAGAACATCAACGAAGAGCCTAGCCCTGTGGTAAAGTCCACCGCGATGTCCAGGGATGGGTCCGTTGGTAAAACAAATTCAACTTGATGAACCTGAATCGAAGGGAATGAGATCGATTTGCTGCTTGGATCACGCTAGAATAGGACAACACTTCTGCCGATATATGAGGAGCTGTGCTCAGATGTCTTCAGTCGGCCTGAATGGCTGTGGTAAGGCAACGTCTTTGATGTGGCCAAGCTCATGAAGATCCGCCGCAATCACGAGTGTATGGGTATTTCTGCTGCTATCTGCCCATTCAGTGAGTCATTCTACAATTTCACGAACCTCCCGTCGACCGATCCAAGACCAATTCCTCTGACGCCTTCTATTTTCAGGCTTTGCAGTCATGATTCCCGTCGATACGAACCATCACAGGAAACATCCTCATCCTCAAAGCCACCGAGCGAGACCTCGCCGCCGCCGACATGACCCTCGCCGAAGTAGCTGAGGCAGCCTAAGATCGAAAAGACTTCGAGGACAGCGCCTTTAGATGCGAATGCCGCCTATCGAATCATATCAATGACAACTTGCTTGGCCTACAGTCATAATCGGGGTCAAGCCGCGCATGAAGGAGGGCATCTAAGGACCCATTACAATGGTTCCGGAAAGCTCTCATGTTGGCGACGACTACCCAGATCGTTAACGAGAAACTTCGGTGACAAGGCTAGCACTATTACAAGCTTGTCCCGAACTTGTACATTCAGAAACGCTTGCGAGTCTATGGAAGCTGGTGACAAATGCGCTATCAATCCCATCATTGTGAAGCTCACGCATGTTAGAAGGTAAAGATGAATTAGAATACAGACAAAGGTACTCAAAATGCTGATTCTTACAAACCCCTGCTCAATAACTCCGGCGTCAGCTATTGAATCTCAGCGTACTTCACTTTCACGGTGCCGCGAGAGTCGATTTGTTCCATGTGGAATGCCGCCTGCTAGTTGCGGACTTCGGACTTTTCCTGCACCATCTCACCGAACGGCGTTGGTGACAAAACAACCAAGCCCCTTTTCTAGCAGTGTTTCTATTGCGCGATTGGTCTGCACCTCCTTCGCCTCTGTCGTCTTAGTCGCTGAAGTTGACCTTCCTGTGGAGTTGTTATCTACGCAGGCCATTCCAGCCTTCTTGTACTGTCCCATGGCCTGCGCAGAGAGCCTCCGGCTTTTGATCTCCATCCTCCCTACGAAATGCACTTGTCAAATTTCGTCAATGGCCAGTCAGCAGGATTCCAAAGATTTAAGCACAGCTTTGCCCATGCATACGCGTCGTTCAATGATTTGCGTAGCACAGAACTTGATAAAGTATCAAGTCACAGTACCTGTGTATCACGTACATCAATCCTTTAGCAACTCCTGCATGATGCATCCGGGGAACCGAACGCTTGGTTCTGGTTGACGTGCGCAAACGCGGGGGAACCCACGTTGGCCCCGTAAAAAGGGAAAGTCAACACGACGACACCCTTTGGTTGCCCTTATCAAGGCTAGCTCTTCGAATTAGCTGCGTATCAATAGACCAGATTACAACCTTGTTACTGCAGATAGCAAAGATATCCATGGATCTGGATTCAGCGCCAAGGCCCGTCTAGAGATAGAGAGACATGCGTGTCGCCTGACACCTTCAGCTTGTTGCCATCACTAACACCAATATGGTCGAGAATCACACCCCGGCTTTGGTCAATGAAACTTCGTGCCGGAATGGACTGTGGCTGGATAGTACGCTGAGCGTGGATTACGACATTAACAAGATATAAAAGCCAAGCATGCTTCCCTTGAAGCCTTTATGCTCTCTCTGCTACCCAGACCTCATCCAATTCAGCCCTGTTCACTCCCAGTCTCTCGCAATAATCGACAAACACAATGTCAGATTCACCATCACATCCCTCAATGTCGGAGAAAAAGACGGCCATTTCGGATTCAGCCCTCGAGCCAGTTGAATCCGTCCTCGAGGGCCAAGGCGAACAACATGGCACAACACAAAGAGGCCTTAAGTCGCGCCATGCCCAGATGATTGCCCTCGGCGGCACCATTGGCACAGGTCTCTTCGTCGGAATCGGCCAGGCCCTCCACATGGGCGGCCCCCTCTTCGTCCTCGTCGCCTACATCTGCATCACCCTTCTCCTCTACGGCGTCGCCACCGCCACAGGCGAAATGTCCTCCTACCTCCCCGTACCCGGCTCCTCCGTCGCCTACTACGGCAACCGCTTCTTCTCCCGCTCCCTGGGCTTCACCCTCGGCTGGGTCTACTGGTACATCTTCTCCATCACCGTCCCCGCCGAGATCACCGCGACCTACATCGTCATCAACTATTGGTCGCCGCCCCTGCACATCGCCGTCTGGCTGACACTCATCGGCCTCGTCATGGTCGGCCTCAACTGCTTCCCCGTCAAGGTCTACGGCGAGGCCGAGTTCTGGTTCGCGAGCATCAAGGTCTTCGGCATCATCGGCCTCCTCATGCTCTCCGTCGTCCTCTTCTTCGGCGGCAGGCCCTCCCACCAGCCGCTCTGGTTCTCCAACTGGTCCGACCCGGGGCCCGTCAAGGAGTACATCGTCTCCGGCAACTCGGGCCGCCTCGTCGCGTTCCTCGCAACAATCACCTTCTCCGTCTACGCCTTCGCCTTCGCGCCCGAGCTCCTCGTCGTCACGGGCGGCGAGATGGACAGCCCCCGCCGCAACATCCCCACCGCCACCCGCCGCTACTTCTACCGCCTCATCACCTTCTACATCCTCGGCGCCCTCGCCGTCGGCATCATCGTGAACTCGGAGAACCCGAACCTCCTCAGCGGCGGCAAGGGCGCCGGCGCCTCCCCCTGGGCCATCGGCATCCGCGACGCCGGCATCCGCGGCCTCGACTCCGTCGTCAACGTCGTCATCGTCCTCTCCGCCTGGTCCGCCGGCAACTCCTACCTCTACCTCGCCAGCCGCGCCCTGTATTCCATGGCCCTCGCCGGCAACGCCCCGCGCATCTTCACGCGCTGCACAAAGTCCGGCGTGCCGTACTACGCCACCGCTGCGAGCGCGTCCCTCTCGCTTCTCGCGTACCTCAACGTGGCTTCCACCGGCGCCACCGTGTTCAACTGGTTCGTCAACCTCATCAACACCGGCGCCTACCAGAGCTGGATCTGCTGCTGTGTCGTCTATCTGCGCTACCGCAAGGCGGCCGACGCGCAGGGCGTCGCGGACGTGCCCTTTCGCTCGCGGTTCCAGCCGTACTCGAGTGTTGTGAGCATCTGCGGGTTTGGGTTGTTGCTCGTGGTGAACGGGTTCAAGGTGTTTCTGGACGGGCAGTGGGACACCTCGTCGTTCCTGACGTCGTACATTGGCGTCGTCATCTTCTTTGCGCTGTACTTTGGGCACAAGTTCACCGTGGGCAGGGGCGATGCGTGGGTGCGGGATTCGATGGACGTGGATCTGGTGAGCGGGCTGGACGAGGTTCTCGCGCAGGAGACGCCTGCGCCACCGAGGACGAAGTGGTATCAGAAATGGAGGGTGTTGTTCGAGTAAATGGTGGATATAGAGGGATGTTTTGTATGCAACCAGCCATCGAGGTATCTAGGAAATTGAGAAAAAGGGGGTCGGATTCCATCCGTACACTTTCCCCCAGCTTCCGGGTCGGTTGAAGCGGCCTGTAGACCTCTCACAGCTTCAAATTTCACGGTCTCACATCTTGATGCTTATGCACTGCCCTGTTCTACAGGATCTTGGCCTAAGAGGACCCTGGTTTTGGTGAGCGTTTCGTTGCTCTCGTTCTGGTCATCACTCGCATTTCTCCGGCCTTTATTACCATCGATGAATCCCGAACATAGGCGAGATCACCGCCGCAAGTGATGTCACGCTTTTGGCCTTCCTCTTCAACCCCACATTGGCTGTATGTGACGGTGGTTCTCTTCATGAGGCTCGATCCTTCGGCGGTTGTTTAGGATTTGGACTATTATCACAACGACGCAATCCCGAACGCCCCTGGCTTCCGTGATACATATCTCAAAGCACATCTGCAAGAAGCGATTGCGGTATATGTAGATAAGATTTGATCCTGCTGCTCCTTTCCCAACAGCCCCTTGTAAGTGACAAGAACCCGCGAGGGCCGAAACAGAACTATTTGGGATACAATATGACTGCATGGGGCAACGTATGAACTTTTGATCATTGGAACCACATAAGATGAGGAAAATCCTTACCACTAAGTGTGTCTGTTTCGGACGAGACATCCGTTCAAGACCGGATAAAAAGCGGTTGCCGTTGGGTTATGTTCAATAACAGATCCAGTGATCACCACAAGTCAAGGGAATTCCAAACTAAGCGACGTTGAACTGAGCGCAAACAAATGTATTACTTTTATTTAATCAAACGTGATCTTGGTACCGGTGTGCTTGGCCGCAGCACCCGTCAGTCTCGCAACCATCAGATCGTCCTGCGCCTTGAGCTCTCCCGCGGGCTTGGCAGGACGAGGCTTCCTCTCCCGCACCTCTCCCTCCGCATCACCGCCCTCCTGCTGTTCCCTCTTGGGCGCGCCCTTGCCGAACCGCTTCTTGTACCGCGTCTGGTCGTCCTCCGCCAGCTCGATCTTGAGCGGACGGCCGAGCAGCTTGTTCACCCACCACTTCCTCGTCTTGACCTTCTGCTCCTCGACCGGCTTCTTCTTCGGCTTCTTCTCCTCTGCCTCCTCCTCGTCATCGTCTCCGTCCTTCATCTCCTCGTCGCCCTCCTCGTCCTTGCTCTTCTCCTCGACAAAGTCCTCCTCCGTCTCAATCTCCTCCTTGATCTTGACGAACCCCTTGACAGCCCACCCCGCCGACTCGGGCTCTCTGAACTTGACCCAGCCGTACCCCTTGCACTTGCCCGAGTCCTCAAACGTCGCGACCTTGACCCAGTCGATCTGCCCGCACTTCTCAAAGTGCTGCTGCACGTCCTCCTCCGTCGTCTTGAAGCTCAGGTTGCCCACAAAGATCTTGCTGCTCGTCGGCACCTCCTCCTTCACCGCTCCCGCCTTACCCCCAGCACCACCACCGCCCTCCGCCGCCGTCTCCGCCTCCTTCTTCGGCCGCCCCTCAAACGACCGCGCGTCCTTGATCAGCAGCTTGCGGTGCCCCAGCTCCGCCTCCGTCAGCGCGAGCGCCGCGATCTTGGGCGCCACGTCGTCAAAGTCGACGTACGCGAAGCCCTTGTTGTTCGGCTTCTCGCGACCGGCGACCTTGGTCGTCGGCATGTGCAGCCGCGTGATGCTGCTCTCGGTGATCATCTCGCCCGAGTTGGCCATCAGCCACTTGCGCAGCTCGTCCGCCGTCACGAAGAAGGGCAGGTTGCCGACCCAGACGCCGTGCTCGGAGCGCTTCGCGGCCTCCGCCTTGTCTTCTTTCTCCTTCTTCTTCTTGGCCTCACGCTCGTCGTCGCTGTCGAGCTTGGGCGGCAGCTTCTTGCCCTTCTTGAGCGCGCGCTTGGCGCGCTTCGAGGGCGGCTCCGGGGCCTCGAGGTCGACTTCGATCTCCTCGGCGTTGGCGACGGAGGACTTGCGCTTCTTGGAAGGCTTGTCGGTGGTGTCGTCATTGTCGGAAGAAGCGGCGACAGAGGCGGCGGCTTCGTCTTCGGCGTCGGCCTTCTTAGACTTGGACTTTGACTTCTTCTTGGGCTCGGGGGAGGCGGCGTCGGCGACCTCCTCTTCGACGACTTCCACCTTGGTCTTCTTGGACTTCTTCTTGGGCTCAGGCGCGTCGGCGACTTCTTCGGTAACCTCTTCCTTGACCTTCTTGGACTTCTTCTTCTTCGGTTCGGGGGATGCGGCGGCGACGTCTTCGACGGCAACCTCGTCCTTGACCTCCTTGGTCTTGGACTTGGACCGCTTCTTGGATTCGGAAGTGGCCATTGTGGATGTTTTGTGAGGTGCGCAAAGGCCTGGAAGTCCCGGTGTGTTGGAGAAGCTTCAATGGCGATCGGTCTGTTGCAGGTCGCGCGACTGAGAATCTCGACCGTGGGGACCCTTTGCCAATGGACTGCCCCGAAATTTTTTTTTTGTTCTGTCGATTGAGACTGATAACCGATAAGGCGATAAGGTGTGGTAGCAAGGTGGCCCGTTCACCGAGACTGACCTGAGTGGATCCCAAGGTTGGCCGGGCGGATGTAGCGGTACCGGTGCAAGGTGCATGTACAGGTACCCGACCTACCTTTGCATCTTGCTGTGGCTGCAGAGAACTGACTCTGTTTAATGGTTTAGTGCCAAGCCAGATCCAAGTTCCCATGATGGCTGGGCGATTCCGCCCGAATCACAGCTGGTTTTTTTTCCCCTTCTCATCATTCCTGGGTGCAGAGCCCTGAGTAAGCTCCGAGGGAATGGTTCCAATCGAGCGAAAGGAAGAGATGATTACTGAGACCTGCGGGTTTAAGAGTTGAGACCATGGTGTCGTGTATGTCTGTCTCCCTTTGGCCTGGGCATCCATCCTCACTCACACTGGTCTTGTTTTGATTCAGCTGCTGCAGGTTATCAACCGCAATAACATACAAGGGTTGTTTTATAGTACGTAGTGCGGAAGATGAGCATAAAAACGAGACATCCCGAGGCAACAAAGCGCAATGTAACGTAAAAACGAGATGAGTTAAGTCAGAATTAAGCACTTGGCCCTCCAAGGTCGGTGAGGGGGCATCCACTCGGCAGCCGGGGGTTCCAGGTCTCCCTTTTCAGGGACAGGATCCGACGTGCTCGCCGGTTGCCGCTCGGAGGTCTTTGTCAGTTGACGGTGCAATGTAGCCGATTGGGAAAGGCAGCCGGAGCAGGCCGGGACACGTCGGCAAGCCGGGCGGTGCTTCACGGCTTGCCAAGGCCGCGTCCCAGCCATCTCTATTGGCAATTGGTATCCGTATGCCGCCACGGCAGCAACTCCCGCCAGCTGAGGGGCACACCGTATCCGTTCACGGCGGCGGGCTGAGAAAGAAGGCGGGAGAAGGAGAGTGACAGTCGAATGAAAAGGCGAAGAAAAAGCGCCTGTGCAGAGACAGGAACGGGCTAAGGCAGCTAGGAGCTGAACCCCACATGCAACACCACCATCAAGCCACCACTAAGGAGGCGCCAGCGCCGTCGCCTTGGAGCCCTCCGTCATCCACTCACGTGCGGCCATTTTCTGACGAATGAGACCCGCCAGCCGCCTGGCGAAACCTCCAGCGCCAGCCAACCGCCGCCCCGGTTCCGCGGTACGTAGCTTTTATCGGTACAAGTACCGCTACCTCTGCAGGTGTACACGATGGCCCTCTGCAGCGCTGCTCCCTTGCCTTCCCTTCCCGCCCTTGCTGTTTCGGCATTGTAGGGCATCCATCGGGTTCATCAGTCACGCTCGCTGCAGTCCAGTGGTGGATGCCCACCCCCCCTTGACCGCCTCTGCCTCTGGTTAATATTACAGGCGGCCTGCAGCAGCCTCCATCCACTGACAGAGCTGCGGTGCAGATTCTGGGTGGATGCGTCCAACGGGATCCAGCCAACGCACGTTGCTTGGGTGTGGACGTGGATGGGGTTTGGCAAGGGTGGTGGTGGCCCACAGGTCACCGTCACCACCTTATCCGTATCCGTACAGGTATGTACTAGGTAGGTAGCCTGGGTACGGGTACGTTGGGCCCCCGTCTCTAGCCTAACAAGCACCATTGTGGAAGGCCAAGTCCGCTGTATTCTCACGCAAACCAACCGAGAAACCAGACGAAAAAAGGTAAAGGGCCCTTTTTTCCCACTCGTCCTCCTCCACCTCGCTCGCCCTCTTCCACTGCTTTGCTTTGCTTTCGCTTCCGTTGCTCCATCTCCATCGCTCCCCTTGACACTCCTCCCAGGCCTTTGCCCCCCAAACAAATCCTCCTTCTTTCCCCTCACCATTCACAACCACAACAACATTCACACGACTTCATTCAATCGCCAGCACCACTTTCTGATCGCTTTGCCCGCCTCGCCGTCTCGTCGCTTTCAATCAACAGAAGCTGGCATTCTAGACGTTCCTGGACTGTTGTCGTCGTCGCTTGTCTGGTCGCAACCGTCGTCGTCATCCAGACTCAAAAACCCACCGACACCCGACCGACCGATCATTCGCACTCATTCCGACCATGAATGTGCTGCTCTCGCCACAACCGCCCCTATTCCAACATCCCCACGACGCAAACCGCATCTCTCCTTCTCGTTCTTGTCAGTATTTTCCCGCTGCCTGCGTTTGAGTGCTTTTCCCCCCTTGCGCTGCTTCAGAAACGGCCCAGGCTTCGCCGTGCATCCCGACCCGACGCTAACCCGAAAACAGTGAGCCCATTTCACAACATGGCCACCAGCCGCAAGCGCAAGGCCGACGAAGATGGCGACGAGATGTCCCTCTCCCCCAGAAGCTCCCCTTCCGCCTCGGCGAGACAGCTTGCCCGACCGTCGAAAAAGGTCCGCTCCAACGAGCTTATCGGCCGCCCTCTCACGCTCCCCCGACTTCTCGAGACTTTGGACCCTACCCAGCTGCGCACCGTCCTCGAGCGCATCTGCGAGCGCCACCCTGAAATCGGCCATGAGGTTGTCACCGGCGCCCCCCGACCGACGGTTGACGCCGCCCACGGCGTCCTGCGGGAGTACCAGGAGAAGATGAAGGCCGCGATACCCTACGGCGAAACCAGCCCCGACTACACCTACTACCGTGTCAAGGCGCCACTCACAGCCCTTATCGACGCCCTCCTCGACTTCACTCCCCAGTACCTGCCCCCCAACGAGACCCAGACCACTGTCTCGTTGCAATATCTGGACGGCGCCACCAAGATTATCCACCAACTCCCCGACTGGGAGCCCCAACAGTACCGCCACCACAAGGAGAGCGCATACGACGAGATCTCCAAGGCTTGGGCCCTGGTCGTCAACGAGGCCGCCAAGCGCGGAGGCGGCCTCAGCCTGCACACTGGCGGCTGGGACGAGACCCTGGCGAAACACCACGAAATCTCTGGCGGACGCATGGGCACGGCAATGAACGCGATGGCGGCGGGAGTAAGCTGGATGGCCACCAACTCGGCGAACGGAGGACAACCCGCAAATTCCACATCGGACCCGAACTCGATTCTCAACCAACTCATGTCTGGAACATATGGAGCGCCTGTGCGTGTTGGACCCTGGTAAAGGCATGGAGGACGTAATTGGCGATGCATGACGGGCCGCGACAGGACCAGATCGGCCCACGGTCGATCGCTTCACTGAACATATCACGACGACTATAACGACGGCTTCTTGGTCATTTTCGACTTCATTTTTCTCTTTCCTCACTTCATTCAGCATGGGACGGCAAAGGGCATAGACTTTTGGTTTCCGTGGACAAATTCATGTCACAGGCTGGGGTTGGGCGGCGTTTTGTCATTTTTCCTGATTGATGATATCCCTTTCCTATCGCATGCCGCGCAGTCGTTCCCACGCAAGGGACGTTGGGTTCGTTTCATGACGGTACAACCTCTCCCTGCGAACACATTGGGTCTGACGAGGAAATCGAGTCACACATTCCACGTGTAGGTAGTTTTGGTATTTGGAGGGTGTCACACAGCACAGGGGAGGAGGAAGCATCGGGGGTGGCAAGCAATCTACAAACCCTCCCGCTTGGGGAGTTTTCTGTCCAAACACACAAACACATACATAATTATCGCTCTCTCAATGGGGTCTGTCGCAGTTGGGTGAGCCGTGTCATGATCATCCAGTCATGGGGTGCATTTCTCGAGTCGTGCAGAGCGGAGCGTCTGTTTCATCGGCGTGAGCCAACTGCCGTACTTACCTAGGTATTCATCGATTGAGGCATGTCAAGGCAGTATGAGAAATCAAGAGTATTAGCACCGCACATGGGATACCTGCAGCCAAAAGTGTGTCCCTGGCACCGTTCGCCCGTTTGTGAGTGGGCTAGAAGGATGCATCTGTTTCAACTGCCCACGGCATCGGTGGCACGAATCACACGATGGGCAGCCGTCCGTCCGTCCGTCCATCCATCCATCACTCTCTCGTGTACGGTGGCTTTTGTGTAAATTGGGCCAAACTTTCCAGCAAGCTAGGTAGGTAGAACAAGGCAGTCCCGTTGCTCCACGCGGCAACCTTCTTTTTCCCACAACCTGTGCATCCGATAATTAGTTTCTCACGAGTTGGCTTTCCGGGGTTCTACGATGGGTTTTGTCCCTTCTTCTGACGCAAACCCCCTCCCTCCGTGCGTGCCTGATCATCATCAACCTATTACCAGTAACCAGGTCTTGCCTGTTGTCTGGTCTTCACATAGTAAGGATTTCAAAGAAGGTTTCCGTGTTCCTTCGTTATTTCATTCTCCCCCAATCGATCGAGCAGCTTCATCTCGCCGAAGATGGAATGAAATAAGCAGCAGGCACAGCGTCACTAAACCCCGCGGTTCGTGCGTTGGAGCCAAGCCTGAAACCCGTGTCGAATGCACGTCTCTCGCCCGTCGTGATGAGATTGGGTTGGCATTCGGGGAAGGGCACCGAGGAAAGGGCTTCTTTTTTGCCCATCTTCACAGACACACACACCTGGGCCGTCCCCGATTACGAGACGAGGCGCCGCCCAACGACTTGCGTCCGGGCCGTCAAGGGTGCTCCAGGGAAGATTTGGCGGGGTAGGTTTGTGGAGGTCCACCGGCCACGGGTGGCCTTGCCCTTCTCCAACCGTTCACTGTTCGGACGACAGGCGCCAGCGCCGCGGCGAACTCTCAGGTACCGTCAGCGGGTAGAGTACCTGCCGCTTCAGCGCCCCGGGCCTGGGAGGAGCCTTATTGGTGTCCCGTCCCGCCAGGGTTGGTGGGGTCCAGGCACCAGGCGGGCTTATCTAATTATCTACCTTATGTGCTCTAGGCACCATAAGGTACGTCACGTGAAGACCCGGCCTCGACGCGTGAACTGAACGCGCCACCCTCCTGCAGTCACAACAGCTCGAACCTAGGCAGCGAGAGCACCCATCAACCTCACAACCCCTCTTCACGCTTGCCAAAGGTCTCACTTGTTTGCCCTCGAGCTGCACTCAAGACCGTGTCGTATATTGCATGCATAGGGACAATCGAAGCACACGTTCGACAAGATGCCCGCGTACGTTCATCTCGATGTCCCCCAAAGCGTGTCGCGACCACCAAACTGACATTCCCTGCACCGCAGCCCGGGCGACCAGCACAGCACCTGGGAGAACCCCTTCGAGGAGCCCCAGAAGCGCATGAGCGAATACACGGCCCAGGAGATCGCCACGCTCCAGAGCCGCCTCGAGAAGCAGCTCGGCCCCGAGTACATCTCCGCGCGCGCCGGCCCCTCGGGCCAGAAGGTGCACTACATCGCCGCCGAGAAGTGCATCGCCCTCGCCAACGAGGTGTTCGGCTTCAACGGCTGGTCGTCGTCCATCCAGAACATCCAGGTCGACTTCGTCGACGAGCACCCGCAGACGATGAAGATCAGCCTCGGCCTGTCCGTCATCATGCGCGTCACGCTGCGCGACGGCACGTACCACGAGGACATTGGCTACGGGCACATTGAGAACTGCAAGGGCAAGGCGGCGGCGTTCGAGAAGGCCAAGAAGGAGGGCACAACGGACGCGCTGAAGAGGGCGCTGAGGAACTTTGGCAACGTGCTGGGCAACTGCATATACGACAAGGACTACCTGTCCAAGGTGACCAAGATGAAGGTCGCGCCGACAAAGTTCAACGAGGGCGAGCTGCACAGGCACTCGGACTTTGCGGCCAAGAAGGAGGAGAAGGCTGCCTTGCCGCCACCGCCGCCGGTCGTTAAGCAGGAGACGACGGCGGATTCGCTCGAGGATCTTTTGGAAGGTAGGATATCCACTTTTATGGTTTAGGACCATTCACTGACCGGTGCCAGACTTTGACGAGGCAGACTTTGCGGTTGTTGAGGGCGATCATCCGGACGAAGTGGTTCTCCCACAAGCAAACAACACAGCGAACAGCAGAGCCACGAGCGTCGCGCCAGCACCACCCGTTCCTCAGCACATGCAGACATCCAACAACAGACCTCTGGGCAGGAGCACATCAGCAGGAAACCTGGGCCGAGCTCCCCAAACACCAAACCAAGCACACTCACGTCCCCAACCGCAAGCAGCCTACGGAAACCGCCCTCAACCACCTAACCAACCACGCGCACCCACGAATCCTACCGCCCCGTCAGCTCCCGCAGCTCCGCCGGCGAATGGCAACATGACGACCCCAGGCGGCGGCGGCGGTGCCAACCCCGCCGAGCCAATAGCCTTCTTCTCCGCACGTGCCGTACAGCAAATCCCCGATTCTGCTCTGCAGGGGACCAACACTGACGCTCCTCTCATGATGCCAGCCGGGCAACAAGCCTTCAATCCCAAGGCAGAGAGCCCATCCATACGCAAAACCCCCGGCATAGACCACAACTCCTCGAAGCCCCTTTCCCGCAACGGAACGCACGTCCCGCCCACCTCGACACAAGCAGAGACACCAGCAAAGGGATCCGGATTCACGCCTGTTAGGCCCGCGGGTGCTGGCCCCGCACCGAATCCGCAGTTCAGTCAGGCCCGACGTATCGGTGCCCCCGGTGGCGCGGGTAGTCCCCTCGCCAACCGCGGCTCGTACCGGCCGCCGACGATGAAGAGGCCGCTTCAGCAGGATGGCGGGGCCGGACGCCCTGCCCTGGCGGATGTATCGAATAATGGCGGGGTTAGCGCGGCATCTGGCGGCGGGCCTGGGCTTGATCCTAAGCGGCAGAAAATGTCATAGAGGGTTTCGAAGGAGGGTAGTGATTAGATTTGGGGCTTTTGAGTTTTGATGTCCGGAGCTCAGGCGTCGGGTAATTATAGGGGCATATCGTATGGAGTTTTGGGACGGCCATGCTGTCGGAATGGGACTGTTAGGTTCAGCGGTAGAAAGATGTGGAATTATGAACTGTTTTCTTGGTCGATGACATTATTATCTGAGTTTCGATGCTGTGCTGTGTTGATGGTGCGTGCGAAACGAGACTGGTTAGGGTGTCGGGTAGACCGCTCACAAGCTGTCAAGCCCGCACGATCGTCAGGGTCAGCTCCAGGGTGTCGGACAGGCTGAAACGAAGGTTGCCGTGGTGCTCGACCTGTCGTGGAAACAGCCCGGTTGAGTATATAATGCATCTCTTATGCTGGCTACATGCTCCCTTCTTGACAGCAATGAGCGACACGGTATGGAAAATGACAATCCGGGAACGTCGTCGTCAGTGCCTGGTGTTAGGACATCCTGTTCAGAATCTGGTTGGCCGACGAGCGGCATTGCATACTTTCTCTTTATCTACTATTTGCGGCCTCGTCTTTCTTGGTCTCTGTTATTTTGGGCCGTTTGATTGGTATTCGGGGTTTGTTACGTGTGCTGAGCCGGTTGTAGATTGTTGTGGGACATGAACAGGAATACTACTTCATCAGGTCTTACAGGTAGTCAGGGAACACCTAAAGATGCTACTGAGGCCGAAGATTTGGCTTTTTTTTCCACTGCAAATAGCTTTACCACTCGTTTAAATAATAGCACGGTGGGAGAGCTTGACGTCCCACGTTCCCGATGGGAAGCTCGATTGTCCGTCTGCTAGCCAGGCGCAGCCAAGGTACGCAAGGCATCATCAGCCAAAGAGGTTCCTCATACCGGTATAAAGGCGTGTCCGACCAGGCTTCCCTTTCTCTAAATGTGCGCAAGCAAGTGTTGGGGATTGGGCCGTGGAATTGCATCCGCTCTTGCTACAGTTCAAATCTGATGTTGGAGCGGGCGCTGTCTGCTTAGGACACAAGAGAGATACACGAGGCTTCAACTTCCACACTTCGAATTGACTCTGTCATTCATGGTTACCCTTTGCTTGTGTGTACATAATACGCCGTGGCTGGATTTGTGCACGTTTTGGACCGCTAGCATTTTGAGTTCTCGATCTTGGTGTCGCGAGTGTGGGCGGGACATTGCAAACTCAGCATCATAGAACAAGCCCGCATTGTCGGCGAAAACGATTCGACGGGTTTCTTGTGAGCATTTATTGGTTTCGATGCGGTTCATGTTCATGTGGCTATAAAACATGACACGTCGCCGTATCTCCTCGAGTTTTGACAGGCAGAATGCGGCGGGATCGTTCAAGGTATTCTCTGAGTTCAACGCAAACAGCATGCGTCTCTTCGACCATTGGTCTGTCCTGTCTTGGTGGCCTGGTCACTGACAATCTCTCCATCCTTTTTACAGCTTGCCTTAACATCGTCCTGTGTTTCTTCCTCCTGTGTATTGCTTACGGTATGAGTAATACACTTTTGCCTGTTTCAATCAGTATGAGAAGAAAAGCAGCTACAGAGGCGGCATACGGAGTGAGCTCCAGCTTTGAGAGCAAAGGTTTTCAAAACCGTGGATCACCTCGGCAAGTTTCATTTGTTCCTGGACGTTCTTCATATTCATGAGGGCCTTTTATAGCAGAAACTCAGCAACATGAAGGTGCGGGAGAATTCCAGAGGCTGACTTGCGATGGCTGATGATCAGAGTGGCTATGCGCTTGATTTCCCTTCAGCTTTGATGATAAAATTCATTGCTTAATTAGAATAGAACTAGATGCCATCTTACAAATATATAGTATTGCTAAGTAGGCATAGGACTATCTGTTCAACAATGTCTTTTCTGTAATCGCGAGCCCAGCTGCAGCTGCAAGCTTCTGTTAGTGTTGATGCAAAGGTCATCAGTCAATTTGAGACATCGTTTCTTGACCACCCCCTCATCCTGGAAGTCTTTTCTACTCTCGTCTGGCTCCAGTTTCCCCTTATACAGGCTTCATACTCACTAAACGCCACGGTCCTCAGGTTGAAAGACAGGCCCAAGAGAGGCTTGACTAGCAGTTAAGGCTCAAGTAACACAGGGACACAGCTAACAAATTTTAGACTTAGATCGCTATGAAATCTGATGAGAAAAACACGTTGCCGTCTTCCATTTGTTTTCATTAGAAAAGAACTTTTAATAGAGGTCTTTCATAGAATGTGATATGAATGTTCGTCAAAGATGGGTTCTCCTAGATGGAGAGGCGAGACGCAAGCATGCCACGATCAGGTTGAGCGATGTCAAGTGAGAGGATAACAAATATAATAAGCCTTAGATAATTTGGTATGTTTCCTCAGTAATGCCCTTTAGTTTCAATGCGTTGGTCTCGCGACTCATTAACTGCCTAGCCAACGACGGATTTCTTGCGTTTGAGCATTCCCTTGAGGCAACAGCGTTTGTCAATCTACCTCTTTAATACTCAGAACCCCTTTGCTCACTGTCGCCTGCTGCTTCCGTGAGTATACTCCACGAGGGGAATATGCAACAGCGAGTGAGCATAAGTCTTGTCAGTATAGACAGGGAGTAGGAGCGTAGACTTAGAGATTTCTGACAGTTGAGCTGATGCTGTTGTAGATTTCACCCAACGTGCGCCAAATGATTGCCCGCTTCGTTGTCACTATTCGTTGTTACGCTTTATATCAGGATTCAAGTGTACTTGAGGGCTACAAAAGCCAATACGTGCAAGAGGTTGTTGTAACCGAGATGCATGTTGCGATGGAGTTAGTTGATAAACGCTGAGAATCTACCTCATTAATGCCGCGGTATTGCGAGTATCCCATATTCCTCCAGGCGCTTCTAGGCTTTTCTATGCGACCAGTTGTTATCCCTCACGGATACTCAGCTGGCGTGTATAATTTTCACGAGTATAATTCTCAGGAATCCAATCAACAACAAGGCTAAGCGCTCAAGAATCAGCTCTCATCGTTCTTGTCTTTGCTCCTGCTATGCTACACCAACAGCAGCTGCAAGAACGTGTTTAGATATCCAACACAGAAGTAACTCTGAGTTATGCTGTCGCAATCGATGTGAAAAAAGCATAACGCCCGCGAAAACAATAAGTTCTTGAACTTCTGTGGAAAAGAGCAGCGCCAGCTTCTGGTTTCTGTAACCTTCAGTCACATTCCGTCATATTGCTTGACGCCCTCCAAAGCCTTCAAGTAGCCCAAGCGGTCGATGACATAGAACTCGGAGTCCATCCCGCCCAAGTTGACGAAGTCTTCGTCTAGGCTTCCTGCCTTGATAGCAAGAACAGAGGTGGACGCGTCGGGAATGCCGTGGGTGGATGCGCCGCAATTGTCGCAGAAGTGGCTGTGGTACAGCTTGCCGGAGTCGCCGAGGTGGGGATAGGATCTTGTGATGCCTGCAATTGTGTGTCAGATGAATGGAATGAGAAATCTGCGAGGCGAGGCGGATCCTCGGACACGGACACACTCTTACCTTGGGTTATCTTGAAGGCGCTGCGGGGGATGATGACGTTGACGCTGAAGGCGCTTGCAGTCCGCTTTTGACCCCATGTTAGACTCGGTCGTAGTCTACTAATCCTCAAAGGTGTTCTTACTTTCTGGCATGGTTTGCAGTGGCAGACGGCTTTGGTAGCGTTGTCCACTGACATGATGAGTTTCGGAATCACGATTGCGTTCTCAGGCTGAACTCACATCCCGCGGTGTACCTCACGGCACCACAAACACAGCCTCCGGTGACAGCCATACTTCTTGCAGGCGCTGGGTAAAGTTGAACTTGAACTGTGTGGCTGGGCTCGAAGCACAGAAGAAGAGAAAAGCTTGAATTCTATTTGTTTTAGTCGAGTAAAACTGAGACCAGCGATAAGAAACTCACGGATGTCTCTAAACCTCTCTTTCTCAGGGCATCAATCTAGTACTTAATTCACAATCCAAGTGTGGATATTCTTAGAACCTTAATGCATGGTTTGTAATATCTACACGCTGATGTGGGCTCGGGCTTTATTTTAATGAGCGAAGCCTATCGCATCCAATGACAAACGCTTAGTTTGGGTTACTAATTCGTCTCTAATTAACAGACACGATGCGCTTCTCTCAGCTTTTCTGAGTTTAAAGCTTGAACGGAAACTGTCATAATACTGTCAAAATGGAACTAATTAAGCAAGGCACCAGACTTTCTGTCATGCTTTCCTCGGCCTATGTCACCACAACGCGTCCAACCTCGCCAACCACACCACTACCAGACATGATCTGATGTGGCCTATCACCTTTCCACATCATTGCAACTGCTAGAAAGGTGGTGTTGTCGGCTACTGAGCTTCTCCGTAACACTACAGGCCAGCTCATGCCATGAAGCACCCAGATCTCGTCCCCTGGCTGCGCTACATTCGTCGTCGTTATTCTAGATCCGGTCTCAACCCCCGAAAACGACCTCCAAGGCCCGAAGTCATCCTTTGCGGTGTCAACCACCATCCCAAGTCTTCCAATTCGCGTACCCGCAGCTTCAAGGACTCTACCGGGGTTGCCGAATCTGTCCGCAGAGAAACTCACAGACTTCTCAAGATGTTTGCCGGCCGCAGAGTTTGGCGGGAGTTCCAAGCCGTTGGTAAACTTGTCCCGATCAAAGACCTCTTGTTCGTTCCAGTCCGGTATCCAGGTCGGCAAGTGATCGGAACCTTGTGGAAGGGCACGGCTGTGTGCTGCTGTGCCCGCTTGAGACAGAATATCGAGGCCCACATCCTCGTAAAGAACAATGGCCCGAGCTACATCTGCAAGAAGAGCATTGATACTATACGTCGGCTCATAATTGATTTGAATCTTGTTCCGAAGGGTCGATAGGCCGACGAATGCGTAGATTCTGTCCTTTGGCTGCGAGGACTTTGTGTTCCGTGCGTGGTTTAGTAGATAGGATAGGTCAAGCTGATGTTGAGAACCAGAATCCTGCCATCTCTGTTTACCCTGGATGACCCTGGTAACAAGTGCTTGATCTCGTTTCCATATCGGTAGGTGTTCAAGATGCATCTCAAGTCCCTCGCTCGATATCCTGTCCCAACTCTTCTTAGTTCTTAACAGTTCGTAGCCGGGGCACGCAGGTAAATGAAAATAGCCGTATCCCAAGACATACGCGATAGATCTTGCTGCCGCTGTAAGAACACAAGCCCCGCTTAGTATAACAGTCAGAGGGAGGCAACAAACACCAAGGCAGAAAAAGCAGTCGCCTAATTCCGCCTCGCACTTGTACCAAGGCCAATCCCGGGGATTCCTATATCTCCCATGGCGTTCCGACCCCCAGAATCCACATACCACTCCCCTGGCCTTGTGCAAATTGTTCATAATCGGTTCCTCATTCATGAAGGGCCCGCATCGTTGCGAGGTTTCGTCGGCCCGTCTCCGCAGTGCGATGATCTCTTCACAAGCCTGAACTGTGTCTTTTTGAAGGAAAAAAGAAAGTAGGCAATGAAGCTTTCCCCATGACATCCAGTATTCTTCAGAAAACAGAAAAATAACTTGAGATCCCACGATAAACTCCTGATAGACCCATGAACGGCTCCACCACTGGTGGCCGATGATCTGATACAAGTGCCACCAAAATAGCGCCGGGTACTCAGGATCCCTTTCCCGTCCCCTCAATGGCGGCATGTTGTTGTAAAGCATGCCTGGCTCTGGCTTATAACCCTGAGATTGCTCCTGGTTGTAGAGCTCATTCAGCCAATCCAATGCGGGCTGTACATCTGACTCTGTTCGCATCGACACGTACACATATGTCGCCCGTTGGTAGATCTCTCGCATGAAATTGACCTGGTGCGACTTTTCCACTGTATCGCTTTGGTTGATACAAATTTGGTCGACCCATAGCCTCAGCGGCTGCTTCAACTCTCCAGTGGTATTTTTCCAGCAGCGGATAGCCGCGTCTATCCCATCGGCGAGGTTTGCAAAGATGTTCATCTTGACACCATCGATCCATACACTTTCTGTTTCTGTTGGTTTTCCGGAGTAGTAAGATATAGCGCAATATGTGCCGGCGACCCCGAGAGGTACTGGTTGAGACATTTTGTACATGCTCCTGCGTTCGCTGCTGGACGGATCGATTTCAAGAAGTCGAATTTCTTCATAGTCTTTGTGGAGGGTCTTGTATTCAAATTTCGCATAGAATTCTGCGTTCTCGGGAGTATAGAAATTGGTGTAAGGCGGAGATTCCGCGGACGTCGCTGTTTCCGCCATCGCTTCTGAAATCCGTTGGTGCTGCTGGTAGCAGTGACCGCAGTCAAAATGCTCCGCAAAAGGAGGGAAGGCCCTCCATTTGTAGCAAGAACCATCCTTTGTAAAAAGCAAGGCTGGACGGTAGATAAGTAAGGCTCTGCCAATTATGGACCGGCTGTGCTTATCACAATGCATGGCATCAGCTGATTGTTACTTTTCGAACATTTTCCCAGCAGATCTCATGCAGTGTGACACACACTACATCGGCTTAGACAAGTGATACGCTGGGAGAAGCCCCGGGGCGTTGCCTTATTTTGTGATGGCTGCCAAGTAAGCCTTTTACAGGTAGTTGTGATATCGCTTGCATGACGATCGAGTGCCTCTGAAGCACGAACGCATCTGCCTGCCTCCCATGTTCCGTACCAAAATCGAATGAGCTAGATACGGCAACGTTTTATCCCGAGACGTCGGATTTAAAAGTCGGACTCAGGCTTCAGAAAGAGACAAAACAACTGGAAATCCAAAAGGCGCTTTGCTTTGAGCGCGGAATGCATGCCTCTGAATATTGTCAGGCGAACTTTCGTACAAGCCCAGGAAGGAGTTTCATTGCTTTACTTGCCCGAAAGACTTTACCATTCGGTGCACCTCTCCCAAATGTTATTAGGGCTCCACAATGCTACCTACCTACGTAGTTGAGTAGATCATATCAAATGATATTCCCAATCGTAGGGCTTTGTAACAGTGAAATAAACCTGAATACGTCAAGAAGCAAGATGAAGTCGACACTTGCGATCCTGAAAGATGAAGTCTCGGCTCAAGTGTTAAAGGTCTGGCAGTAAGGTCCCACCTTACACTAGTAGCCTTAAGTATCCATGATGTATCTTGTATGTGAATTGATCTAACATGATCGACACCACGGGCATTTCGATCAATCAAAAATCAGGAAGCCGGTCAATGGCGCTAACGTATTCCTAATTGGTTACTCGTCAAATGTGAGGAAATAAAAGCATGTAACAGTGGAAGACTACTACTTATTCCTCCGCCCCGTATACACTTTCTACTCTTCGTTCCTCCCACATTTCTTCGAGTATTGGAACAAGCTCCGTTATAGTAAGTTGAAGGGAACCCGGAATCTCTCTCTTCCTGAACTTGCCTTGCTGCATGTACACACTGCTAATGATCCTTCTGGCCAATGTCTCAACGTCACGACCACTGGCCCATCCCGTTGTAAGGCTAAGACTTTCAAACAGGTCATAGACAATCTCCGATGAGTCATCTCCTTCCACGATGCCGATCCTGAGCTTAAGAAGCTGATTCTTGAGATACTGGAGACATGCGTGTGGAGACATGGGCTCAAATGTGATATGTTCTGGGAATCTGCTTCGCAAACCCGGGTTGGTTTGCAGTAAACAATCCATCTCGTGGGTGTACCCGGCCAAGATTATGACCATGTTGTTCCTGTATCGCGGCTGCGTCATGGCATCAACTAGCTCTCCGATGGCTTCCATGTGGAAGCTGGAGCCACTCCTACTGCTGGCGCCTGTAGCTAAACGGTAGGCTTCGTCAATGAATAGCACTTTTCCGAGGCCGGTCTCAAGAGTATTGAGAACTTTGGGACCGGTTTGTCCCAGATATTCTCCAACAATATCGGTGACCGAGCAACTCACAACCTCGTCTGTAGAAAGCAGGCCCATATCGTAGTATAGGCGACCAATCTTTCGAGCCGTCGATGTTTTACCAGTGCCTGGCGGACCCTTGAAGATGAAGGCCCACGGTATGTGAGGCCTAGGATCAATGTCATGCAGCCGCATGCCGTCAACTAGGAGCTGGTATCCTTCGAACTTTTCGACGATCGATCTGAACCCGACGAAATCTTCAAAGAGGGCTGCTCTGTTCTCCTCAGCCCGTGAAGCCCGATCCCACTGTGGGTCAATATCGGCAGGTTCGATGGCAGCTTGCACCGATGCTTGGCCGTAAGAAAGTCGGGATCTGATTCTCGCATTGAGACGTATCTTTGCCTGGTTGAGTAGATTCTCGACATCTCCCGCATTTCCGGACTTTGGGTTGATGCGCATGCGGCTGATGACTTGCCGAGCCACCATCCTGGCCTCCTGTGTCATCTCGAGGTCACACTGCTCAGCTTTCAGATCCATGATCTGGCCCAGTTCGTCCTCGCTATAAGGGTCAAACTGCAGCGCCGTTTCCTTGGGGAAACGTCTCTGAAGCCCTGGGTTGCTGTTGTTGAACAGCTGAACCATCTCATGTTCGTATCCGACAAGTATGATGCATCTGTCCTCTGGATCTGCCGATACGTTCGCAACAATAGTGTCGAGCACAGCGACGCGAAACGTATCCGTCTCTGATCCAGGGTACAACATGTGGGCGTCGTCGATGATTAACACATTCCCCTTAGCTTGATTCAGAATATCCAGCGTATTCTGCTCGGATTCCCCAATCAACCGGCCAATCAAGTGAGATGGGTTGCATATCATGACCTCCTTCCCAGTAACAAGCCCGAGATCGATGAGGACTTGGCCGTATAATTCAGCGACGGTAGTCTTCCCTACTCCGGGGGGTCCGAGAAATACTCTGTTTAGACCGACCTTTAGCGGCTTCCCTCCCAGAAGCTCACGTTGATGATTGATATGAGCAAAGTCGATGACATCGCCACACTCCCTCTTGACATTTTTGAGTCCTATCATGCTCTGTAGCTTCTTCCACGAAGCATTGTGTAATCTCGCGTTTTTCGGCTCCGGTCCTAGGAGATCTTCCGGTATGAAGACCGTTTCTTGCTCACCGATTGGATCAATCGCTTTTGGGTTGTCGCTGTTGTCTGTCTCGGTATTTATTTGCCGACACGATACCTGGGAATCTGGAACCAAAGAATTGCCGAACCACCGCATGTATTCCCCTTGAAGTCGAAGTAACCGCCTTTTTCTCGCCTGGTTAAATTCCCACTGCAAGTGATAAACGTTCGAGAACCATTCGGACCATTCAGACTCTCGTGCTCGTGCCACTCGATGCACGAAGGCGCGCACACTACCATCCTTGAATCCCCCTTTAACCGAGAACCCTACTTTCTGCATCATACGCACGAAAAGTTGATGTAGTTCGTCATCATTATAGTCTGAGATAGTCAGTGGGGCTGGCAGCCTCTGTAAAGCCTCCTCACTATCCTCAATAGCTTCCAGAAGGGGCTTCATCCTGGAGGAGATAATCACGACAGACTCTTCCATATTTTCAATGGCGTTGCTAACAACCCGTGAATAACAGAAGTTATCTGAGTCATCACCAGAAATGTCGTAGAAAATAACCTACTCATGGTCAGTTTTGAGTGAAGAATCTCTACATATTTAACATACTGTCGGGTGTTTTCGCGGGTAATAGCCATCATCGTAATCGTAATTGTCATCGCCATTTCGATCATAAAGCTCTGACGTCCTGAAAAATGTGTTATCGGCCACAGCCCCAATGGAAAAAAGGAACTGCGCGTAAAGTTGTGCAATGGACTTCTTGCCTTCCATAGTAAGTCAGTTTTATGGCCGGTTTCTTCTATTTAGAAAGACTTACCTGTTCCATCTTTCCCATGCAGAACTAGGTGAAGTCGCAACTTCTCATGTCCGGCGTGGGCTTGCTTGCTGGCCTTGAACTTGGCCTTGACAGCAAGAAAATGAGCTTTCACGTTTTCAAGACCAACCATAGTCATGAGTTGGTCAAGGCATACGTTCCTTTCATTTTCCTCTCGCTTCTGTCTCAGCCACTCCAGTCTCGAAGGCGAATTGTCGTCGACATCCTCTGGCTTCATACTGCTGACAACGAATTCGGCCCATTGAGGTACAAATTTGGGCCATAAAGACGCATCGTTGGTACGATCACAATCTGAGCAATTTTTGGAACCGTCTTGGGAGTCATCGTTACGTTGGCTCCAATCCGACCAGTGTTGGTCCCACGCTGTCTCCTGTTCCTGATGCGATGTCTCAATCGTGACAGTTTCAGGCGGAGTGTCGCACGTGTTCTCCTTATCGCTTTGAACTTCCGTGTCAATTACTGGTATCTCCATATTCTTTTGCTCTTTGTTGTTGGGGAACATCTTGTTGGTGTTAAGGAGGGTGGGCGAAGTGGAAGTGGTGGAAGTGATGGGGTCACTTTGTCCTGATGAATGGGGCCCATCGACTTATGTATGAAGAGCAGAGACAGGATTTTCTAATGTGTTGTCATAGCTTGACTCACAACCCTGCTGGTCCGCCAGCAAAAGGACTAAGTGAGGACATCAAGGCAGCTAGCGGAACTGGGCAGGCATCGCAGAAAGGCTCGCCACGATTGTGCAACGTGAACTGTATGTCAATCGTGACACAATCTGACATGACAACGACAAGTAGTCTCTTCTAAATTCTGAAGATGTGGTTGTATCTGGAAGCATCAGAGGCTGCATGTCCTTGGTGCCTGTGATCGGTCAGAGGTCATAGGTAGAAACAACGCGGTCCTCCACTCTCATGAAACTGAAAGACCATTTTAGTTCTTCAACTTGATCATCGTTGATATGACTAACGCCAGGAAAATGTGCGGTTGTCTCTGAATACGTCGAATGGCAAGTGATCTTTGGAGACAGCTACGTCCCAATTCATAGCTTGTTCGCACTTCTCACCTTGAGGGTTCTGGTTATGGAGATGAGGGACACCTCTATGAGAAACGTTTTACTGCCAAGCTGCTCCAGAAATCGCTTGACTGCATTATATCAGCTTTTACTAATTATATAACCCCTTTCTTCGTTCATCCTTAAGAAGTATTTATCTTGGCGGAAACCCATACCCAAAGGTTTAGGATGACCCTGAAACTTTCTCCGCTGGCTTCTGCGCATAAATCACCCACCTACTTGTCGTCAGCAACATGGACAAACAAACCAAGCCTTTAGCTAGACAGACATAATGGGAGAATGGGTCAAAGTAAACAAGGTAAAAAGTCAGACTTACATTGGGGTGTAATGGTGGATACTTCTGTCGTTCATGTCTTTGCGCACTTCAGACAGAAGAGTCTGGACCTCTGCGTAGCTCCAATTAAGAGCTCTAGTAAACGCTGCGATAGTCCATGCCTCGAGGCCCTCCAAAGCATTAGCGAAAGCCCATTCTCCTAGCTCTTTATAATGCGGATCTTTGGCCCACGGTCCGACCGGCCACTTGAACGGGACGATCTTCACATCGACAAAGCCAGCCTCCTTGAGCATGGGTACGAGACTTGGAACGTGGACGAATGGGCGCCCAAGGATCTTGCAACATTCGTCGAGCTTGTCCGCCCACTGCCACATCGCATGCTCCGGTGTTAGTGATCCGTCGTCAGATTGGGTACGCGCGTGTCCTTCGAATAATTCGATGTAGCCACCGGGTGCGATGCCACTAGAGATAACAGGTCAATCATAGAACCTGTTGAGCTATGTCAAAGGCACTAACTTGTAAACTTTCTCGAGAAATGCCGGCCAGTCTGAGATGCTAGATGTCATGCCACGAATATGGACGTAGTCAAAAAGTTCACCATACGCCCACGGCTGCTCAATGTCGTCGACTTCGAATTTAACATTTGGTGGAACACTGATAACATGTGAGCAGATGAAATCTATCGGAATGAGAGTCAGAAACTACAATCGATTTTGCACCGGAGTAAGGTCAACGCCTAGGACCTAGGTATCATTAGCATCCAGTCCTTCTACACAGAGACCAACTTACTTCAGCCTCGGGGTGCTCATCGGCGAACTCAATTGCCCAAAGGCCAGTGCCGGTTCCAATGTCAAGAGCGCGCTTCACACCTGAGTCTTTCTCATTTGGGGGAGCAAGACCAAGCTTGTAATCCAAGGTTAAAAGATAGAGGTTATGTTGCAAGTCTGGGTCATGGTTGAGAAAGATTATTGAGAATGTGAGGATACAACTTACCCAGTCTTTCATTCTCTCTCTCATCATTGGGGAAAAGGTATTCTGATTCGCATTAGAAATTCCACTGCCACAGGGGGACAAAAGTCTGGGGAGCCTACTCCCGTCCTTGTATTTGTGATAAGTTCTTCCGTTCTCCAGGCGATGTTGGAGAATGGAACTAGATAGGCTCGTACTCGATGATACCACAGACTGAGAAGCGTTAGAAGAGTCTTTTGATTATCCGATAACGCGGCATTAGGGGGCCTGTTTACTGGTGCTCTGTCCGAGGCATCGTCCTTTGCGACCTACGGCGCAGAGTCAGCGCTATGTTTAATGCTTGTCTATGCGGAATCCCTTACGTTGTCGCTTCGAAGTTCAGGCTGTTCAGCTTCGAGAGCGGGGCCAATAGGCGCAGGGCTCCCGGCATCCTTTCCGGTGGTCTGATTGTCGGCCATTGCGGAACGAAGTCATGAGAATGTAAGCGGATCGAATACTCTGTAACCAGGCGAGGAATGCAGCCTATTTATATTTATGTCGGATAACGGAGGCTTACCCCTCTTCTTGGCTGATCAGGGACAGGGGGAAATTCGCTTGTTCGTCGCTGTTGGTCCCAACAACGAAAGGAGTTGTCGTGTCTGCAATAAAGTGGAACAAACTGGTGGCTGTTGGTGCAGCCATTCTGCCTAGGTGCCATTCGGACCAACGGATATATGATTGAAAGTTGACGAAAAGCCAATGAGATAACAGAAGTTACGTAGCCTAAAAGCTCTTGCGATCTTCCATGTCCACGGGTATCTAGCTACCTTCTGTTGGTCGTCAATGCTCAAGGTTTCAAGTTTTGAAGAGCACATCACATGTCATGGGGGAACGGGCCAAAGTGCATCTTACCAGAACTTTTTATATGGAACAATAATTAGTCACTAAGTTACGTGCCTATTCACACGTGGACCTTATGCTGCTGAAAGTCTGATCGAGCCTGGGATCATTGATGATTGAGGGTTACCTGCGGTCCGCCCGTCGTCAAAGAAGTTGATATTAGTAGTGAGAAAACAAAGCTTTCTGACGGGGTAAGTAAAGGCTCGGGAGTGAAATTCCCAACCGCCTTATGTCCTCTCTTTGTTTCGAGGATTGACTAGAAACTCTTGCATGTATTTGATCCCGTCTAACCTTGCCGCCCCCATTTCATGTATCTGAAGCTAGATGCTCTTTCCCGTCATGTCGACTACGTCTCGCGAACTTTGATAACAACCGACATAGAAGCACTCGTCGGCAGAAACTCGAAGTTACGAATAAGCTAGGGTTGATAATGTTAGGGCGCTATGCGTCGAGTTATTTTCCAGAATGATTAAGAAGACTCACAGTGACAAAGATCTTGTTCAGCTCTACCATGGCCACCGCCTTGCCTGCACACTGCCACCTACCAGCACCAAAAACCAGCTCGGTTCGTTTTTTCCATTCTTTAACCGTGACGGCATTGGCTTCGAGCCATCTCTGGGGTCGGAATATGTGGGCATCCTCTCCGAATAGCTGTGTATCGTGCGTCAATGACCACGTATCGTGTGCGACTCTTGTACCTGGAGGCAGGAATGTACCCTCGTGTACATCACCTTCAGGCCCGACCTGTTTCATGAGCAAGCCAGTGAATGGTGGATGAACACGGAGGGACTCGTAAATGACCGCCTAGGAAGATCAGTGTCAGCGCGAAGCCGAGGAGCTTGATGACATCTATCAGCTCGGCGTGTGGCTTGGGTTTACCTGAAGAAAGGGTAGTTTCAGAGCCTCTGCATTAGTGATTGGCTCAGAGATTGTTCCGTTTGAAATCGCTGTCATAACTTCCTCTTCAAGACTTTTGAAAGTAGAAGGATTGCCCAGTAGGTATTGCATTGTCCACTTGATGGCCTTCGCGGCAGTATCTGAGCCAGCGACCATTGGAAACATGATTTCAGACTGCGCAGAGCGTTGGTCAAGCCCACGGCGAATGAAAGATCCCTATTCAACTTGTAAATGATCTACAATGAAATCCGATGTTTCCTTAGATTGACTTACAAGTAGGTCGGGCTCGTCCTTTGCATCCGGAGCGAAGCGTTTCACAACGTGCTGCTGGGCAAGTCTGCAGGCGGCACCGGTTAGCATGATAATAATCTCCCAAGCCATAGGGCTGCGCCTTGGACTTCGACCATCTAGTTCACAGAAAACCAATTGACTTACCCCATAATCTTTCCAAAACCACTCGAATCCGTCGGCTTCGGGCCCAAGAGTCTCAGCACGAGATCCGACGTGAAGATCATCTGAAGCGCGGGAATGTCCGTGAAGAATTGCAGCACATCTATAGCAATATTCGACGTTTTAATAAGGCCAAAGACATCCGTGTCTTTCTGTAGAAGTCCGATAGGCCGACCGAACGACATCCTCGACCGCGCATCCATGGCGTAGTAGTCTGCAAGGCGGCCGAAATCGACAGACTCCGAATCCGAGGGCTTAGAGACCTGGTCCTTTTCGCCTGTTTCAGGAATGGTGGCAATCTTTGACCTGGATGTGTACTTGAGGCGGATCAAGTCGACCAGTTCCGCGATTCCCGAGTCAATACTGGCCTCTAGTCCTGGGATATCCTTTCCCACGTAACCTGGAGACAGTTTCGTCCTCAAAGAGTGATGAGCAGACTTGTCAAGCACGCTGCCCATCATATCGTGGTATGGGTCTAGCCGAGTCGCCTTGTACCAGCTGCTGCGCTCATAAGTGGACTTCGCTGCTGACATGCGCCTAATAAGCTCCGGATCGGACGTGATCACATCGTTAGGACCTATACGAACGAGCTTGCCGTATTGCGCCGTGAGCCTGGCGTATTCAGAATACGCGCGGGAGCCATGACAGCGGATTCTGAACATCGGCCAGTACGAGAAAGAACATGGGAATGGGCCAGGTAGATGCCATAAGCGACTCCATGACCTCACGATGGCAATGAGGAAGTATGCTACGATGGCAACATAGAACAGTCGGCTAGTGAATACCAAAGATGAGAAATGTGCCGTTGAAGATGTCGAAAACGTCATTTTTTTTTCGATATTGATGAGACCAGAATTGGGGATGTCAAAGGGAACCAAAACAGATGGGGTTGTGAGGAAGGGAGCAAGGCCTCTTTTGAGGTCTTGCTAGGTGAAAGACGTGCGCGCAGATTGTAAGATGGGCTTGAAAATGAGCAAGCGCAACTGCCAGATGCTGATAACCAAAGCATTCCATGAAAGAAAGCGCCCGATTTAACATCTCTTACGAGCTGCTGCAAGGGGCTAGAAAGACACTTACCGTCGTAACTTGTAAGAATGAGAATCCGCTGAATCCTTGTCAGCAAGGCTTTGGTTGGTGGACTTCGAGGAAGTAGTTCTGTTAGTAACAATTGGACCAATGCACACCCAGTATGCAGGTGGTCAGCGGATTCTCATTCTGTCAAGTCATGTCGGTATTCTGGCGTATGCAGGGAGTCAACAAGAAATATTGGCACTAGGAGATTTGGCGCCATTTTAATGATACACTTTTGGAAATACTTCGGTGATCTCGCTAACGCATTACAGTAGGTAATGGGGCAGACATGATGGAAGGCATGGGCGCTCTCCATGACGCTAGACCGAGATCTATGTCAGGCCATGTGGATTGTCGCAAGCGCATCCATCCTTCACTGCCGCAATCCAGGGTCGAAGTAGGGGTTCTTTTGATAACATTCAATGTCACAATTGCCGATTTTAAGTTTCTACTGTGTGGGACTTGCCTCCCCGGCAACTGCGGGTTCGGGATCACGAACTGGGGATAGAAGAGTGTCGAGTCAGGACTCAGTGAACGAGAATCAATTTATTCGTATGCGCTCATGGCCAATCAACTAATAATTCAAATAATTCCATGTTTTGCTCATATTAATAGAGCGGTGAGTGAAAGACTCGTACGGGTCGAGGACTAATCATAGGAACTCTCAACATACGGGTGTCACCGGTGTCGCCGGTGTAACCGATGCCACTTGTGACATAAACTTCACGTTTTACAACATGAGTGTAAGCAGCTGCCACTCTCTCAGTAAATTCACTCTTCAAATTTTCAAATCAAATTGCATAACCTTCGAACATCAGCAAACCAAACATGGTTGCCCCAGTGTCAGCATCACTTGATCTCAGCGTAGCCGATGGTCCGCCTCTCGATCTATCAGGAGTTCCTGACGCCTGGGATGGCTTGCTTTTGGCTATAAAAAGCTACCCAAACGAGTTGGCCTTGGCGTGTTCTCATCAGCCGCATGATCTGTTTGGCTTTTCTAGTCTTGGCCCTTCTGCCTCTCAAGACACAAGTCCCAAGAATGAATCTCAGCCGTATCTTCGCTGGACTTTTCAAACTCTTGCTCAAGCCATCCACAAGCTTGTGGTGGCCAAAAGGTCCATAGTCGCAGATGCTGATCTACTGGAAGAACTCGGCCCGGGAACACCGGTGGTAACATTTCTTCAGAATGGTGCGGACTTTGTACTTGCGGCTTGGGCATCTGTCGCAACAGGCTGCACCTTGACCCCTTTGAATCCACTGTCACTCAAGAATCGCGATGAAGCAGCTCACATGCTCAGAACAGCTTTGAGTCTTGCCCCCGATGGTCATGGCCTGAGGTTTGTCTACGCTGCCAATTCAGATGTGGCCAGAGATATTGATGAGCTGGGTATTGACAACAACATTTTTGGACCCCACGTTGTCAAGATATTGGCTTCGGGGTCCGAACTGAGAGAAGGCTGGCTTCGCCTTGATGATTTGATGTTTTCGATCGATGGCAATGGCGGAAATGATTTGTGCCACTCCAACCCAATGCTTGGCCTTGAAGGCAAGGATCATGCTCGGGCCGGCATCGTTCTCTTGTATGTTAACCCATAACCAATAGTCGTCTCAAAACCTTGGCGGTGCTGATTTTTTGAGTAGCACTAGCGGTTCAACAAGCAGGCCCAATGGCTTATTCTGCCACCACACGGTCTTGAACACTTACACGAATAGCCGACTCCTTCTTTCACCGTCTCACATTCTCCCACAATTCGGCTCGAGAGTATGCAGTATTCTCCCGAATAACCATGGAAACGGCTGGACCTGTATTCAAACCGCACACGGCCGCGGTGCGGCCCTAGTCTTCCCCGGCCCGGCGTTCTCGACCCCGGAAGCATTGCTATCTACCTTTCGCCAAGAACAGATCACGCACACGCTGTTGGTTCCGACTCTGATCCACGCTTTGGTTGCAGCCATGGAAAAGGATCAGCCCCCACTTGGATCACTCATCAGCGTCACCTTTGGCGGAACGATATTGACCAAGCAGGAGGTACTCGCGACAACCGAAGTTCTCGGGGCTAAAGTTGTCGAAAATGCTTATGGTTGCACCGAAGGCGCGCTCACTAGCACCGGCAGCGTAAGTGTTTCTGAGGCAGGTCCCGACAGTCCTTTGTATGGTTCGGAAGAGATGTCTGTGGGGAAGCCGCCAATGGGCCACGGTATCAAAATCATAGATCCTGCCACGGGCCGTGTCGTTCCACGAAACGTCACAGGAGAGATCCACGGATATGGTCCTATGATATACCGTGAAGGAAGATGGGGATACATCCAGCATGAAGAACAGAAGGCATTTTACACTGAGGAAGAGACAGACAGAGTGTGGTTTCAGACCGGAGACATGGGAAGAATGGACGAGAACGGGCATCTCTTCATCACCGGACGTTACAAGGATATGTATGTGCGGCTCTATGGACGTTCAACGTCTCGGATATCTTGCGTTAACTGACCGATGCTTTGCAGGATTATCCGCGGCGGTGAAAACATTTCGCCCGCCGCTATTGAGGCTGTTCTTATGAAGAACCCTGCCCTTCGCCCTCTTAATCCACAAGTGTAAGTTATTGACTTCTGCGCATCTCCACTTCAGTCCTACTCGGTTGTCGCAGAAAGTTCTGACACGATGCGCTCTCCAGTGTCGGCATCAGGGACACCATCGCCGGAGAGGTTCCCGCTGTTGTGATCAAAGGTGATCAAAAAGCTACTGCGGTCGAAAAGGCAGTTCGAGAAACCGTGCTCCAGAGTATGACCACAATGCATGTCCCGGATCTGGTTATCAATCTCAAGGATCTCGACCTAGCAGACTTTCCCAGAACGACATCGGGTAAGATCCAGAAGTTCAAGCTGAAGCAGACTGTAGCAGCCCATCTGGACAGGCAGTCTATGTTTGGGGCAGCGGCTCCATTACCAGGGCTCGGACAGCATGACGAAGAGGAAGTCAAGGCCATTTGGACGACGGCCCTCGGGCTGGGCAATACATCTCAGCTGGATATCAACATGCCTCTTGGGCAGCACATTGACAGCATCACCATGATGCGCGTCCGCGACAAAATCAGAAAGCAAACAGGCATAGCGCTTCCATTAGCAGCCATGGCTCAAGCATCGACTGTTGCGGAGCAGATTGAACTTCTGCGCAGCCTGTCAGCCGATCATAAGACAACGTCAACGATCACGGACGCAAATGTGGCGCATCTCGCCAAGCAGCAAAGACGGATGGCAGCTGCCAACGACAGAATTGCAACACGAAGACCTCTTTCAGCAGCAGAATTGGAGGACATCGCCCCCGAACCGGCACTCTTGGACTTCATCAAAGATCGGGTTCTGGAATCCATCTCGCCATGCGGCTTTGCGTGGGAAGATGTTGAGAACATCTGCTCTGCGTATGACTCGAATGCTGTGCAGGCTCAGTGTGGTTTCTATGATACCATCAACTTCAACATGGCTATCAGCACCAAGCAGAAGACAACTAAAAAGGTATGTCATCACCATCTATTTCTACATCTAAAGATACTGATAGGACATTTTTCTGCTTAGCAACTTCGCACTGCCGTAGAAGCAGCTTTGCTCAATCAACCCATCATGTGCTCTTTTATGGTCTGGGATCCGGCCTGGCGCGGTGCCAATCCCAAGACAAAGGAGGCATTCCACGTCATCATGCGCCCGTCGGCAAAGTATTTCGATTTGGCCATACAAGACGGCGGTGCCGTACGCTGCTTGAAAGATCTTGAGGAGATCGCACTCGGAAATACTGCTGAGGCCCATCGATTCCCAGCACCGCAACAGAACACGTTCCCCGGGCCGCTTTATCGAGTCATGCTCTTCGACGTAGAAGAGACCGGCACTGCGGCGATGGTGACATCCGCAAACCACTCTATCAGTGATCATTCTGCAGGACAGTTATTCCACGACGACCTCGACCGCGCCGTCGCTATGGCTGCTTCAGGCGGTTTGACTGCTGCCAGCATCCAAGCACAGCTACGAGAGTACAAGGACTACAAGCCCTATTTGGACTTATGCCACGCTCTGCGCAGCTCTCCGCGTGCTCAGGCGGCGGTGAATCGGCATGTCGATCGTCTTGCCTCGCTGCCAAAGCATGTTGATGCTGGGGCATTGTGGCCAAGTCCGACCTCCTGGACGCAAGTCTCACTAGATGATCATTATCGAGAAAGCCATCAACTGCAGCACAGCTTCTCAATGCCAACCCTGAAAGCAGACCACACGGACTCCACGACCGTATCTACATCCACCATTGTCAAAGCCGCATTGGCCTTAGCAAGCGCGAGTCGGAGTGGCTACACAACGACGGAAGCCGCAACAGGGCGCAAATCGAGGGTGGCCGTATTCTCCAGCGTCGAAGCCGCGAGATTACACTACAACCCCTTTATGCCGCAGTCCGTCACGGACACCGACATGCCACGCCGCGGAGAGGAGCACGATAGGTCTCTGCAGTGGGAGGCCGGCGACGTGGCAGGCCCTACAGTGCAAATAGTATGCAACGTGGTGGAGATGCCGAGATGTGGCAGCGAGCGGGAGACAGTTTCCGAATTCCTGCGTAGAATGCAGCGAGAGCAGGAGCTTCAGACCAGACACGCGTCCGCACCTTGGCGGGCTATCATGGACAAGCTCAAAGACCCCAACGCTGAGAACAGGCCCTGGCCGCTTCTGCCTCTGATTCATGGCTCACTTATGTTCAACTGGGCCCCTGGACTCGGTGAGAGCGCACCCCAGTCACGGTCTTCCACGGAGGATACTAGGCTCTCCCACTTCGAAAACATGGACATGTTGAAGTCTGTGCAAAAGCCACGAGTCGGACTCGTGGTCTCTGCGGGCTCCAGTAGTCGTGGCTGTGGAGCAGTAGACGAGAGTGCTGTGACCACCGTGTTCTTGCATCTCAGGGGTGCTGGGCTCGAGTGGAGTTCTGAAGACGGTATGAGCTCTTTCGCCGGGGAGATAGAGGCAATGGCTCAATGGTTGTCGGCTGAGGAGAACCAGGGGCTCCTCATTCACAACGCATTCGGTCTTGAGTGAATTGTCGGGAGTCATCACCCATGTACACGATATTATCCACTTGAAGTTTTAGTTTTCAATTATCCATATTTGTGGGCCCATGCAAGAGTCATTTCAGCCGAACATGTCAAGTTGTTCAACTTCTTCTGAAGTGAATCAGTCCAGAAAAGCCTTGCCGGCCGGCACTCGATTCAGGTCTTTGAGGTACGAAGTCCCAAGCACATACGAGAGGAAACATCTGTAACTGGCAACACGGATCCATCAAGTGTTCACGCTGCTGAAAAGCATCAAATGCGAGATCCCTCGGGTTCGTCTCCAGGCAGCAAGTGATTTGTTCGCCAATCGTTGCAAAGGAGCAGGAACGTTCGACAGAGATGATGGTGAGGTTCTTGGATTGTAATGTGATATTTCCTATTTGGCCCTACGCAGCATGATGCGGATGTATCCTTCCATTCTGTATGGTTTCAATGACCTGATTCCCACCAACAAGGGACCGTCTCCCCTTCGATCGCAACAGTAACATATGTGATATTGAATCAGATGGCTGTCTATGCTCTATTACAATTGTATCCGAAACTCTCTTCAGCTGACGCTCAGTCGTCCTCGACAATCAGCTCCCTCTCGGGGTTAAGAGTGGGCGGGAATAGCTGGGGCACCTTGTTGACCCACATCTGCGACCCTGCTTGACTGGCCTGCGCTTCGAAGGCTGCGCATCGAATGAGAGAATCGACTGCAGCAGGCGGGTTGTAGCTTTCCTCGTTGTACCTGTTCAAGGTATAGTCGTCGAACACAATAGTGCCTCCAACCTCGAGCATGCCCCAGGCGAGGACGGCGTCGTGCAAGACATCAAGAGCGACGTGAGATCCGTCGATGTAGATGAAGTCAAAACGAGCACCTTGGTGCTTGAGCGTTGGGAGGGCGTCAAGGCTGGACCGCTTGATGACGGTAAGCTTGTCGACATGACGGCATTTCGCAACGTTGGACCGGAAGCGCTTCTCCAATGAGGGGATGTCGTAAGCGTCAAATTCTTTGTATGTATCATTCTGGAACTCCATGCTTCCACCGAAGGTATCGACGGCGGTAAATGTCGACTCCGGGTGATCCATGAGGTTGTCGAGGATCCACGTAGCGGAACCGCCCTCAAAGGAGCCAACTTCCAAAACTCTCAGCTTTTTCCCACGTAGAGAGCTGGTGCGCTGTTCCCAGTGCTCGATCGTCCTGTCGAACCATCGATGCTGAAAGTTGAATCTGCTGCGGTCCATCTGCTGAGTAGCAGTGATAGTTGTGGTCGACATGTTGACGAGTTTGTTTGTCCTGAAAGAGAAAGGAGTATGGTATGCGTGACAGGGTCTGCTTTGAAAGAGATTGACAATTTGGACAGAAGGACTGAAGCGTGACGGACTGGTCTCAGATGCAGTGGCTTCATCTTCAAAGGTTGCTTAATATATCGAAAATCGCCCATCGCTTTCAACTGGAACCCTGCCACCGCTCGTAAGCTACCTTCTGGATGTTCCGCCAAATCAAGGGTCCAACGATTCGTATCTTCGACGTATCTTGTATTCATATATTTAGAGTTTAGTGTTCTCCACCGCGGCTTCAAGTGCCGACACACCCTAGACTACTCCATATATGCAGCTGTTAGAACTGAATCATACGTAGCTCCCTGGAGACTTTGGCCGGGTATTATTCATCCGTGGCATTGGGACGACATGCCTCGGACTCCTGTAATGCTGTGTTCAGAAACTCAAAACGGTATATCGTATCAACTTATCGAGGTCAGAATCCGCTCCCCCCTATCCACCGGGGATGGATTGGTCGAACTGTTACTAACAGAACTACTTCCCAAAGTTGGCCTATCAAAGCCTTGTATACAAGGGGTGAGCGGATTCTGAGGTGAGAAAGTTGATACGGTTCATTGATTGGAGGAAAAGATTGAACACAGGATCCTTCGGGTTCTCCAGTACAAAGTATGTAAGATCAGACTTCCGCAACATCAATAGCAACAGTTGAAGCTTCCCCTGTTCTCAAAAGTACAGCTTAGGGGTGTTGCGGTGTCACGAGATGCAACTTATGGAAACTGGCCAAAAACGACACCGAATTCCCATGCTCAATCTTTTCATGACTCGTTCACTCACCGCCTAGTTCTTGAACGGTGACGCGGAAACTCTACTTAATTGCGCCCTCATGTTACGTCCGCGGGCCGCGTTTGTTTCGACACCTTGCGGACAGCTCGGAATAGCATCTCAGCTCAGTCTCACAGTACGGCCTTCGTGGCTACCTACACGGACTGGTCTTCGTTGTGGAGATCTATGGAGATTAAAGACAGCGTTTTCCGCTCGAGTTCCTGTTGGTGAGAGTTGACATGCACTATTGAAGTGGCAGAAGTTGACATGACTGAATCATTGACAGTCACGCCCGCCATGGAGGGGCTCCGGCACCGTCTATCATGTCTCATCCCGACATTTCTCGAGTGTATCAACTACACCCAACCTACAAAGCCAAATAAAGACGCCCTCCGAGAGGCCATTCTCTCAAGAGGTCGTGAGGCGGGCGTGCATGTCAATCCGGATGATGGCTCGAGAATGAGGTTCGAGGCCGGCTTGGCCGTAGCTGCGGTATGTTGATTATACATCTCAACTGAGGAACCTGTTCAGGCTGACGTTCTGCGCAGGAGATGTACCCCCTTCACCCTTTCGATATTCAGGTCCACATCGGCCTTTTCACCTGGCTTGGGTTCATCATTGATGACCTCAACGCCGAGCTAGGCCCAAACCTGGCAAACTTCCAGTCACGATTCTCGAGGGGTGATCTGCAGCCTTGCAGCGTCCTAGAGTGCTTCGCCGATGTTCTGAGGTCGACGACCGACTACTATGATCCTGTTGTTGCCAACTTGATTGTACTCTCGGCGCTGGCTTTTGTCAACTCTAATGCCATCGAGATTCGCCGAGACTACCAAGCCATTGTCCCTTCGATGGAGGCTCCCAGTTGGCCTTACTATTTCAGGGACAAGGAGGGCCTGCCCGAAGTTTACACGTATTTCTGTTTCTACAGAGACATGTGCCCTGACATATCGCGCTTCATGCCGGCGGCGCCAGAGATGGGGAAGTTTATCAACTTAACAAACGATATTTTATCGTAAGTGATATCATTACCACGGATGGCAGCAAGTACTGACAGATAGAAAACAGATTCTACAAGGAGGAGAAGGCTGGAGAGGTCAGAAATTACATACACAAGAGCGCACTCAGTTCCGGCCGTAGTCCTCTCGAAGTACTAGAATCAACGATTACAGAAAGTGCACTTGCTTACAGCCGAACTGAGGCAATCTTGAGGGACAGTCATCCCTATGATGAGTTATGGCATGCCTATGCAATGGGATATATAGCGATGCACTTCAATACCCGTCGATACTACCTTTCAGAAATAACATTATAGAAATGGCATCTTTCTTTATCATCTGACGATGCTTCCCTTCCCCCTGTGAAAAGTGGGTACGGCTAAATACTCGTATCTCGGTGACCGGATACGGGGTTACAACCGCGTCCAAGTGGCTAGATATTGGGTATCGATATCGGTCTTGAGACGCTTCGCTCCGTTCGAAACTCTTCCAACGTAGCCCACATAGCCCAGATTCTCTTATGTGTCGTGATGTCTCGTCAGCACGATGAGGATATTCGGGGCTAAGTTAAGCTTAAATCCACACTTCGGTAGCAGGCTTGGCGATAGTCCTGCAAGATCTACAAGTTTAAAATACCTCGGCATTGGCCCTCGTAGACCGTGAAAATGAACAATCACTCTCTATCCCTCAACTAGTAGTTCAATTCATCAAGTCTTTCACCACAACCAAGATGACCAGAGTCCTGCTCACTGGTGGTAGTGGCTTCATCGCCACTCACGTCCTTCGGCTGCTCCTAGAGACAGGGTAAGTAACAATTGCCCATCGCGGTCTCCAACGCCACCAAGCTCACAAGATATCTCTCTCTAGACATTCAGTGGTCACTACTGTCCGTAACCAAGCCATAGCCGACGCCATCAGAGCCTCGAATCCCGGCTTCGGTCCCGAAAGGCTAGACTTTGCCATCGTCCCAGATGTGGCTCAACCTGATGCCTTCGACGAACCTGTCAAATTCGATACTCCTTTTGAGGCCGTAATTCACGCCACCAGCCCATTCACGTTCAATGTGACCGACATCCAAGCCGACCTGCTTGACCCAGCCATCAACGGGACGACGGGTATACTTCGTGCGATCAAGGACGGCGCCCCATCCGTGAAGCGAGTGGTTATCACGTCGTCTTTTGGTTCTATGATGGATATCTCCAAGGGCCTGTGGCCCGATTACACCTACGACGAGAAGGACTGGAACCCAATAACGCTCGAGCAAGCCTTAGAGAACCCGGGGTTCGGTTACTCTGGTACGGGATCAGTCCACCTTTAGCGACCAACGCTTTTCCAAGCTCTACTCACGTTTTTCTGGTACCGCAACGGCAAGCAAGACCTTCGCTGAGAAGGCCGCCTGGAGTTTTGTAAAGAACGAGTCTCCAGGCTTCACCATATCAACCATCAACCCTCCGCTCGTGTTTGGCCCGATCGTGCAGGAGCTGGCTTCGCTTGACGCGCTCAACACCTCGAACCAGTTCATCAGAAGCTTCATTCTTGAATCTTGGTGCCGCGAAGGAAAGAATTGCTCCTATAACGGTGAATAAACTTGCCCCCATTTAGCCATCTGGAAGCAAAAGCTGCTAGTGTTCACGATGATAAAAGGTGACCAGGACGACTTGGAATGCAGAACCCCATTTTCGCAGACGTTCGCGCCGTAGCTTTCGCCCGCGTCATGGCCATGGAGAAGGAAGAGGCAGCAAACCAGCGCTTCTTCGTCACCGGGGGCTACTTCTCGAACCGCCAGACCATCGACATCATCCGCAAAAGCTTCCACGATTACAAGTCTGCACTCCCTTCTAAGTGCACCAAGAGTGGCGGTTAGTTTCTCTTGCTGTTATGGAACGTCAAAGAACTAAGGACTGACAACAGAGACGCTGAACTGCCGGATAAGGTGTACAAGGTGAACAACCAAAGCAGCATCGATGTTCTCGGAATAAAGTACAGGAGCTTCGAGGAATGCGTGATGGACACTGTTCGGTCGTTTGGTTCCGTCCAGAAATTGATTTCATAGGCATGGTGCATGGGGACTTGGAGAATACTAGGAAGAATATCGTTGTAACATACGGTGGCATCGATATGTGTAACAGAGAATGTAGTCAGGATTGATACATCACATGTTTTTTGAGTGGTGTATACATTGTATGAAGTATTGCACATGCATCAAGGCGTTGTACACATAGCCCCAATGACAACTGTCACTGAGTTAACTAATCGTCGTAAAATGTAAGAGGACGAATCAGGCTTCGCTTCCTCTCGTACACGCAACTGACATCGAATTGGAGTGCCACGTTGCTCTTTGAGACCCAAGGACTGCAATTATGTAGTTTCCAATCATGCAACGCCATGCGGATGGCTGTGTAGGGAATAAGGTATGGCATAAGATGACGATTCACAATCAATCATTTTCTTGTGAATATGATGAGCCGGTGTGTTGATCACTCGTTTCATTGTACGCCACCAATTTGGTGTGTGGTTGAGGTTTATTGAGTTTAACAGTGTTCTCATTGAGTGCTTGCATGCGCCAAGCAATGAATAGTGGCTAAGATACAGTGACATAACTCGTCCATATAACTCCTGCCCCTACTCCAACTAGTAGAGTGAAAAATGATTCAAATCGCTCGCTTCACATGTTGTCAAGACGCTCCTTGGCGGACTGCTTAGCCTCGTCGGAGACGTTGGGGTTCTTGAGGGTACTAGAAGGAGTAGTCAGTGACCACTATTGAACTATGAGCGACTTGATATGACTCACGCCTTGAGACCACCGGCAACGTTGCCAGGGTTCTTGTCCTCGTTGTCGCCAGACTTGGGGACATCGCCGCCGTTGAACTCGTTCTCGAGCACGGCCTTGGAGTTCTTCTTGCTCTCCTCCGAGGTGTTGGGGTTGTTGATGTTAGCCTTGTGGCCGCCGGCGATCTGAGCTTCGGTAGGCATGTTGGTGATTTGGTAGGGTTGGTTGGTTGTTTGAAAAGTGGTTTTTGAGCTGTGAAGTTTGATAGTTGTGAATGCTGAAATTGTTTGTGTAATGACGAGAAAGGAGACTGGAAATGGGGTTGCAGGAATGATCCCTTCTTATACAACCTCGCCGACGGCTATCCTAACGTGTTGACATACGGAGCTTGGGTGATGTGCTTCTGGAAAGACAAAGCCCAGCTCAGCCGAAGCAAAGCCAAAGCCACCAACCCCGCCGCAAGCTTACATCACAGCTAGTAACAGCACATGGGAAAAGGGCTAGGGGAAGGAATTCGATGTAATGATGGCATCATTGACTCTAAACGCCGCGTCTAACCTGCGTCTCTCCCATGAGATGCTCGTCACAAACGGGCTGGAGAGCGTGGGCCGGCCGGCATCCAGCCGCAGCTACCGGGCCAACGCCCGAGCGGGGGGAAGGAAACCCGCCAAGAATTCATGATACCGCTTTTCTTTGGCATCTTTCTCGATGATCGGCTGTCTCCCAGGATGCCCTTTGTGAAGTCATGACGTGTCACGCAGGTACAGTCAATGCCCCGAGCTTTTCGTCTTCCAGATCGAGATGATGGGAAAAGTCGGTGCGTGCTTCGCCCGTCTTCTTACTTCCAATGGCTCATGAATCGTTTCTTATTCCTGCAAAAGCTACGCGGGACCGCCGTATGGGAGACTCAAAGCGTTTGGTGACGGCGCAAGCGTGCCTGGCACGCAGCTCTCCGCAAGGGGCAAGGACCGGCGCAAGGGGAACGAACGAAGTGTGGGGTTGAGGGGCTGGTCAGGCGAAAGCTTTTTGAGAAAGCTACGGCGACCCGAGCTGTCGGCGTGCTTGATGGTTAAGGTGACGGGAGGTCTCAGTTAGGGACACCGCTTCGCCAGCCCTACGATCTCTTATGATGCGGTTCCTGTCACGGTAACGGAGGTGCACACGCGCGCTAGGCGGATTCACGCCAACCGTCCGTGGCACATCCCGATCGATCGACCGATGAGGTCGGCGAAGGATGGGGGAGGAGGGGCAGGAGACAAGGCTCCGGGACCAATTAGCCATCCGTGGTCTGATGGGAAAGGGGAGGCTTGTGCGGACTGGAAACGCGATGCGGTGCTACTGATGCATTGGATCGAGCCGATATGCCAGATGCTGTTTCCGGGAGGGGAGGGGCCTAGGGATGGACAGGGCGCGAGGCGTCTGGGCGGACTCTGGCGGATGTTGCTGTCTGTGTTTGAGAAGGTATGCGATTGCGTCGATTTGTCGCCGTCATTGTTGGCTGTGATCTGCGGAATAAGAAAGGAAAAGTTCATGCTCCGCGTAGCGTGCCTGGAGCAAAAGCTCCTGGGTGACGGACTAGCTCGATAGGCTCTAATTCAATGGGAAACCACAATGCTGCAGATGATAATTGAGCAATTCGAGGATTCGATACCACTTGTTTGGTCGAGTAATTGTGCGATGCGCACATTATGCCACTGCCCTCAATGGCAAACACAATACCGACAAAACTTACTAATTCATGATATGATGTGTAGACAAGTCCAGCAACATGGGACGACCTGCCCCTGCCCCTGCACCAGCCAGCTGACCTGCAAGCACAAACAATCGACCATCAAACGCCATCAGCCCCGCGGCCCGCGACATGGCCAAATCCAATCTCAGATCGAAATCTCAGATGGGAATCTGAAAGAGAGTGTGACGCACGGGCGATCCCTGGGCCAGCCGCCATGCCCAAATCATACGGGAATGACATGATTGGTATTGCGGGGTAAGAATGGCACAAGGAGGAGGTGGACAAACGATGACAAGGACGGTGAATGGTGCCGGCGGGGGCTACGCAGATGCAACATGCTTACGCGCGGTGCATTGAGTTTCGCAACAATCCCATGTGTGACGGCGGGCGGCCCGGGAGACGGACATGTCGTCGATGCGGCTCATGCCGGTCGTGGGTTTGGCAGCCCCACTAGCTCGCAGCAACTGATGATTCATCGTAGACCTCAAAGGAAGTCATGATGTCAACGACAGGCCAGCGTCTGGGGTAACGGGGCACAGACATTTGTTGCGGCTGTCTGGGGCACGCTCTGGGAATAGGGAGAATGTGAAAGTTGCTTTGGGAAAGGATCATCAGGGGAGACTGAGATGCGGGATGGGGGGAGGGCGGGGAGGGTAGATATTGAGAAGCCCATCCCCTCTCTGGCCATCATGTCGACCGACAACCTTTCCCATCCTCCTGCCGACCAACACTTCTTAGATCTTCTGCCCGGTCCTTTCTCAACCCCGCCCAATTGGCCTTCGACGCGGCATAGACATGCGCTAGTGTCTTCGGCCAGCCAGCCTGGTTGACGGACGCCATGGGCTCGGATTGCTTCAGCACCAATCACTCTGTTCCCGATGTGCCCCAGCCATGTGTATCGAGGGTCGATACGAGCTTCATATCAACTGCCGAACGACGCTGCAACTTCATCAGTCGAGTTGGAGGACTTAATCGTAGGTAGCTGTTTGCCTATGTTATGATGCAGCTAGTCAGTGTCGTACGATCTGTTGTGAGTCGGTCAGTCATTGGAAATCGCCAGATCATCTGAGATGTGATGACACCGGCCGCAGCCGCACAATCCAAGACCCTGTAAGGCCAAGCAGCCCGGCCATAAGTGGACGTATGGTATGCTGTAAACTCGCACCAAGAAGTGCGAGAATCTAGACCGAAAAAGCAATGAAAAATCTGCCGTTATGGTGCACATATCATGTCCCCGCTTGGTGACTTCTATCGGCGTCTGGCCATGTCACGCTAGACACGAGCAGTAGAGTCGGACCTCATCTCTCACAGGCCCCCTCGGCCGCGATGTGCTATCTCGCAAGCGGCGCCTGTTTCGTCTCGACCGCATACCGTAACCCTACTGGTTGACATGCGATGCCTTCTCATGCAAGCCACACGTGCGCGCATCCAGCTCGTGCTTCATATCCACGCTTGTCGTCTCGCTAATGCAGTCGACATCAAACCGCCGGACACCGTCACGCGAGCCGGCAAAAGTAGTTTTTAGCAGTACGCGGGTATCATTGAAAAGATTGATAGCGAGAGGCCTCTTGACCCCCTTCCAAAAAGAAACCGAATGCAAACCTCAGGTGCTCCGCAATAGGGCCAGAAAAAATAAAACGTTCAATAGTCTGATAACCTGCCCCCGCGCTAAAGATGACAGCATCACCGTCGGCGAAAAAAAGCCCAGCCGCTCGGCTGCGTCCGCCGCGGAGCGCATGCAACAGCCAATCAGAACCCCCGCTGCGCCTGTCAAGGACCGCAAGCCTCAACACAGCCACGCGGCCAGTGGGGCGGACGAACCGCACGGCGGGGACCCTAGGTACCCTCCGCCTCCACCGGGCCCCCGTCGCGCGCAAAGCCTCCACACCACCTCATCCGCGCTTCCGACTTCACTCCATCACGAACACCATCCACCCGGGACCTCGGACTTGAAAGGAAGACACTCACTCGCGCACTCATCAATTCTCACAAATCCGTTCCGAGGCAGCCTCTCCCCCAGCCCTTCAGCTCGTGCAACCCTACCAATCCCCCCAACCCTGGTCATAAGGCTGGACTCTACTGGGCTGGCTAAGCTGAACCTCCCCCAGCACCCAACCCCTGGAAGAAGCAAGAAGGAAACAAGCTAGACATGACATCACCAGACCCCGACCAACAACAGCCCGCGGCCATCAACTACGTCGCGGGGTTCCTCCTCGTCGGCCTCGCGTGGGGCTTCACCACCCCCTTCATCCGCCGCGCCGCCAAGGACCACCACCCGGCGCCGCACCCGATCCTCGAGAGCGACGCCGTGAAAGCCAGCTGGCTCCGCAGCCGCCTCTACGGCGCCTTCTTCGGCGTCCTCGACCTGCTAAGAAACCCGCGCTACGCCGCCCCGCTGCTGATCAACCTCACCGGCAGCGTGTGGTTCTTCCTGCTCATCGGGCAGGCTGGTAAGTTTTGTCATCTTCCTGTCCAGCATGGGTGATGCCAAAAGATAGAGTGTGAGTTGCTGATGCGAGAGGGGGGGAATTAGAATTGAGCTTGACCGTCCCCATCGTCAACACCCTAGCCTTCCTCTTCACCGTGATTGGCGAGTGGTGGGTTGAGAAGAAAGTCATCAGTCGATGTGAGTCGTTCGTTCCTCCCTAACCCACACCCACAAGGCAGTTCGTCTCCAGCGCGTGTGGATTGGTTGCGCACAATGCTGAAACAAGTCTTTTCTATCCGCACCACAGACACAATGCTAGGAATGGTCCTCTCCCTATCCGGGATAGCGTTATGCGTCCACAGCAAGACCAGGTAGAGATAGTGACAGATTTCACCATCCCCAGATATCGTGTTCGCTTGGTGCGCTGGTCCTGCTCTGGTCAAGCGTCGTGCTGTTGGTCTTCAGGCCCCAGAGGGTGTGAGAGAAACAGAGGATGGCCCGTACCTGCGGGACCCCGGCACCCCAGATGCACGTACGCACGTGTCTCTCCTTGAGGATCGTTGCCGCGTGCCTCGTGTCTCGGGCATCTGCGCTGCGGAATGTCGGGCAGGTCTCTGGTGGGTTTTGGGGGCCGCGCATCATGCCAAACAATGCCGAGCTTGTATAGATCCAAACATGAATGTTTGATACTGAAGATTTGGAACCCGAAACGGGGAGCGAAACATCCGCTAAATGTCTTGATTGTCTTTTTTGCGCCTGGCAAAATGCGTGTGTCTGAAATTGATTCTCTTCTAAATATTCTGCCAATTCTTCTCCTGCACGTGTCTCGCAATGTCTCTGGGGTTCCGCAGTACCGCCCTAGACCCCTTTCGTGCCGCAAGCGCAATACCAGTCGCCTTGTCTTGAAGAGAATGTCTAGTGATATCTTGATGAAATGGAAAAAGAGATGAAATTCTTTTGAGATAGGACCAAGGAAACCCATTATCGCTCTTCCCGTGTATTATGTTTGGTATCCTCCATGCGCCGTTTATACAAAATTAGAAACCCCCGGATGCCAGCTAGAGAGGAAGGCGTCTCATGACCTCATCAAACATCCATCTTCGTCATTTTCGCAACAACACGTGGGGTTTAGTTGACATCCGCGATACGCATGCCTTACGGTCGTCGCGCGCGAAGCCAGCGCTGCACGCTCCGAAGGCTAGGGTCCTCAGCCGTCCAGCGGCCCATCGTGCGGTCCGACATCTGCAGCTCGTTGTATATGGTTTCATCGGTAATCGCAGAGAGTTCCTGTATGAATCCGCCCGTGTTAGTCTGGCATTCCGACCCGGAAACTGGCAGCAACCGTCCTCCATGATATCAATCTCCCCAGAAACAGTGGACAAGGTGGAAAGTAAACAACATCACGTACAACTCTCAGCTGCTGGTCGCATGCCCTAAGGTGTGACTGGTTCCTGTTGGTCGGTCTGCCGCCTTGGAGGATGCCGTCCCGGTTGTTCACCCACCGCTGCGCAGCAGCCTGGCGGAGGTAGATCTTTTGGCATTCGTGCCGTCTGGCGAACGAGTCGAGGAGACATCTGTAGAGTCCCAGGGTCAGTACTTGATGCGCGCATGTCGCGATCGATGGGTAACAGCGACTAACTGCTTCAACTCCGCTTTCTCCTGCTCAAGCAGCCCGCCGCTTGCCTGCGGAACACTGGTGTCGGCGGCACAGTTGAGGACGTGCTGCCCGTCAAGAGAGCACTGGCGCAAAGCTGCCCACCCCTCGGTGTAATAGTCCTCCATATTGGGAGGATCTGTAGGCGCCGCAGCGATGTAGTATTGGAGAGTCCGAAAGTCGGAGAGGACCTCGGCGACTCGTATGGTCCGGTACTCGTTGACTAGGAGCAGGTCAGAGATGCAACCATTGAATCGCCCGGCGCAAGGAGGCGGGTCTCCGAACTTCTTTGATGGTTCACTTACACCCGTCCATAGCAGCGAATTGCGCAAGCAATCGCAGAGTTTAGTGATTAAAAGTAGTTTGAGAAGAGTCAAAGTGACCCGGTATAAGAGAAGGGTCGTAAGAGAAAGGCGCCGGTGAGGTGAACGAGAGACTGTTGTAGATGAAGTTGCTGTTTGATGCCGTGTCATTGAAGACTGATCAAACGCCACGCCGCTCGGCTTTTGTACATTCTCGACGGCCTCCCACGAAAGACAAACAAGAGACGAAGGGAAGGAAGAGGAAGAATGAACCACGAAAATTACGGATTGGAAGATGAGAGTCAACGAGACCCAAGGCAGGCATGCTCCGTCACGAAATCGCAATCTCAAACTTTTGCCCGGCCTACCAGGGAATAGGGTAGGGTAGGGTATGATAGCTGGCAGCCCGCAACGGCAGCAGCAGCAGTAGCCTTCTTTGCCTTTTGGGGGAGTGAAAGTCCCGAACGGCGGAGGAGCCCCATAGGGCATGCATGAGCTCATTCGACATGCTTGACCAATGGTGGTTCATGTCCTTCGTCTGAAGACACCTTGGCCCCCGGTTCGCTGATAGTCCCGGCCGACGAATCGGAGAAAAAAGAAGGGCGGCGACGGGGACCTGGCAGTTGGGATGGCGTTGCGAGCTCAAAGCTAGACTGACCCCAGCCGAGCTGGTGGCGCGCGCGGCCGCCCCTGGTTCCCGGCGCGAGGAGGTAGGTGGATGGTGGTGGTGGTGGGTGTCGTAGGTAGGAGAGACACACATTTTGCTGTGGGATGCTAATTATGTGGTTGACTGGGGTTGACCGTTCTTCTCTTCGGGAGGCCTGGCGATGATGATGCAACTCGCGTGCTCGATGCCTGCAGGGCTTCGATGGTCTGGGCTGCTGGGGGGGCTGCCGGCTGTCGCCTGCAGGGCTGTCATATTGATTGATGTGCTGTAGGGTTCAGGGCCACATCAAGCCAAGGGGTTGAGAAGGCCCGGATTGGACCTCAGTCGCTCGACAGATGCCCTTGAGGCTGCGCGGGATGTGAGACCAAGCCCGAGAACGAGGGTGTGGGTTGTGAGTCGTTCGTTGAGTCGTCGAGTGCGTGTGGTAAGGCAACGCTCGTTCGCGATGGTGGGCATAGAGCAGAACTGTGAACCATCTCAGAGACACAGAAGACCGACCCAAAGGTGGACTACTGTAAGGTATTTTGCCCTGCTAGCCGTGATGGGTATGGTCCTGGGTGTGGACATTGGACCAGGGACCGGGGGAGAAAAGATGGGATGACGCAGACAGCAGAAGGAGAAGAAGAAATCTCTGATAGGCAAAGTTCGGCTGGCCGGTCGGTCTGAGGTCGGTCTGGCCCAAGCAGGCAGTCCGCCCAGGCCAGAGTGCGAGCCCGCGGTGACGGTCCCACGGTATTCTTCGCAGGTCGGTGGTCTCGCAGTTAAGGTATAATATACAGTAAGGTACAGATATAGTAAAGGACTAAGTAACCCTAAGAGATATAACCTAATAGGTGAACATAGGAGTACTATACTTAGTACTAGAAGATATAGAGGTCTCTAGAGAGACGAAGATAAAGTTAATAAAGTATAAATAACTTTTCTTTATAATAGTTATAGTTACTAAAGTTATAAGAACTTTATTTTATATAAAGAACGTAGTAATATAATAAGTAGTTAATACTCTCTATTTATTAAATATATAGATTATTACTTTATAATATAGATCTTATACCTAAGAAACTCTTTATTTATTTTAAATATAATATTAACTTCTTAGTTTACTTAGAAGTTTACTTTAAGGAGTATATCTCTATTATTAAAAACTATAACTTATACTACTTATAGGGATTCTTTATAAATTTAATATTACTAAACTATAACTAAGAGATTAGTTTATAGTATTTAAGTATTAAAATATATAAAAATATTATAAATAACCCCCTATTATAATACTAATAATACTTATTTTATATTAATTTTAGAAATAAAAATTATAATTTCACTTAGTAGCTTTAATAACTAGTACTTATTAAGTATAAAGTTAGCTTACTATAAGCTTTATTAATAGTTTAGATTATATAAGAAGGGTAGGATAACTATAAAAGTTAAGGGATAAAGTAGTATACTAAGACTAATATAAGAAATTCAAATAAATAACAGGCTACTCACACCCTAGGGTAGGGTGGTGGTCTCACAGTGTGAAATGTCCACGTCGTTTTCCCTAGGGCTGGTAGCAGGGATGAAGAATAAGGTAAGGTCGGTGGATCTTCAGCTGACTCCACACCACTCTTGGCGGCCGGATCGGGAAACGGGCTGGAGACAGTGACAGGGCTCTGGCAGGCTCTTCCAGGCTCTGGCAGGCCCTCGGGCTGCAGGTGCTGTGGCTTCACCGCGCCTGTGGCCAATGAGCACCGTTATCCTCGACGTCTGCCCACGTTTGGCACGTTTTATTCCAGCTGAACGCACCGCCGCTCCATCCGTTAAAAACTGCCACCTGCATTGGACCGACCGAGCCAAGCCTATCTCGCTCGCTCGCTCCCTTGTCCTTACCACTTTCTCTCCATGCACTGTCCAAATCCTCAACGACGACCACCCATTCCCTAGCAATAAGTAGCCGCAAGACGCCGGCTGCATCATCTCTGTCCCGTTGCGTCCTAGCAGAAGGCAGACTCGAGAATTTCTCCCGGTGGGGATCCGATTGCTGTGAAGCAGACTGGACGGAGCGTCTCGAAGGGCTGATCCATCCAGCTCATGTCTTGGACGCCATTCCCGTGCTTCATTCGCTCCCACACCCGTGGGCTCATGTTTGAAGTGCAATGCACAAACCTAACACCGCGATGGTCAAACCCTAGTCCCCAACAGTGGGGGCCGACAGCGAGGAAAGGGACCTTGGCTGTTCGCAGCAAGGCCGCCCTCAAATGTTCGCGTGTCAGGACTCGCCGTGAGAGCCGTGTCAGTTCAGCCTTCTTGTGGCCGCGGTGGCTTGAACTCCACATGCCCGCTGCCCGTTGCTTGCTTTTCTTACTCCAAGATACCACGACCGTAATGCCAGTCGTCGCCCTGTGGGAAACCGTCTCATCAGTCGTCTCACTTGCTCGGCGAAACTCTGCGCCCATGATCCGGGGAGCTCCCAAAAGATGCCTACCGATGTGAATGCCTTCAACCCACGGAAACAGCGTCGTGTCTGCTGTCTCGAATCTCCCTAACATTCGGCATCCGAGACACCAACCGTCAACTCATCTCTCCGCTGCCTTCTGTCAAGCCACAGACGTGCTTCTTCTCATACCTGCCGTCCCTCAGCATTCAGCCAGGCCGCATAGGGCTACACGGCCGGACAATGCTTGATTCTCATTGGATTGATCATGGCAACGTCTTTTGCATGTCTTGATCTATATCAAATTGTAGGCTGGCTAGTAGTACAATCGTGTGCGGGGGGTCTGGCTTCGTGAGACTACCAGCTCGACTCTCGTCTACACATCCCGCGGCGGCCAGGCGCGATCTGGTCTGTTGGCGGAATCGACGTCGCCAGCGGACTTCTTCATCGGACGCACCGACCCTATCCAGCTTCCACTAGCCGGGTCTCGTCTCTTCCACCTTAGTCCTTCTCCGCGATCGCTTGTAACCGCTCATCGATCTCGTCCTCGGTCAGCGTACGGAAACCGGGGTCGGTTCCCTCCTGGCCGTCTGCACGGGGGCCTCCCACAATACCGATCTCGATCTCGCCCTTCTTGAAGTCCATGCTGAGGACGGTGCTGAGCGTCGTAATGGCAAGCTCAGTAACCTCCCTCCAGTCGCCGGGGGCGTGGTCCTTGTTGCGCAGCTTCTTCTCGAGGTGGTTGAGGGCCTCCTGCTGCTTGGGGCCAGCGGCGGTGCCCTTGTAGCCAATGTAGTATCCGGCTGGATCGCACTTGAACAGCTGAGGTCCAAACTCCGAGTCCAATGAGATCAGTGTCGTCGCAACGCCGTACGGGCGCATGTAGGCCTTATCACTTATCAGTTCCATGCTCCTTCCATTTTCTTTTCAGCCGTGCTTACTCTTTGTGTGTAGACCTGGCTGATGTTGGCCAGTCTCTTGGCCAGAGCATCGGCGGGCATCTCGTAGCCGTACTTGTAGCGGAACTCGGCCGCCTCACCCTGGGCACGCTGGGAGAAGGCACGGGCATCGGCAATGGACCCGGTCATCACGCAGCCGACGGATGGGGAGATCTGGAAGATATGGGAGACGGAGGCGGGGTCGATGAGCTTATCCTGTTCATTGGGTCAGTCCCCCGTCCGACACCTGCACCCCCGCTGACCTCAACGTACAGGAACCTTCTTCTGAGACAGGACAACGGCGCAGTCCTTGCCCCTAACACCTATCGACATGATGTTGGCAGCTGTGATGGCCTTGAAGGCATATTCTGTTCGCAATCGTCTCGTCAGCTGGGCGGTTCGAGGCCGTGGCTGGAGGCCCCGCTCGATGGCATCACCGCAGGGAGGGGCAATCGATCGGGCTGCGGGCGGAGGATGAATACATACCGACTTGATACAATCTTCCCTGCTCAGAGAAGATTGTGATGTGTCGGTCGTAAGCTGAGCCACCTGGGGTAAGAAGCCTCGTTAGCTGTGATTGACGACCGAAGGGCTGAGGTCACCGGGGTAGCGGTGGCTGTCCCAGTACGCACCCGACATCTTGGCGGTGTTTCTAGGTCAACGTAGGTCGAATTGCGTTCAGTAAGATCGTGCTTGACGGTGGTGAGCTGTGGCAGGTCGGTGGTGGGGTGCAGATGGATGAGATGGCGGTTCGACGTTGGTGGTTGAGCTCTGACGGAGCTCTTGGGATATCGACGCGTTTGCAGGAGCTTGCCTAGAGCAGGCGAGGCAACGTACCGGGAAGCTCCAGTGGGAAGGCTGAGTGGATGCCTTGGATTGGTCCAAGCAACTGTCTCTCTAGCCTGAGGCAACAAGCAGACGACGCAAAGCTTACATAAGTGAGAGATCTGGTACGTGCACACTGAAAAGCTGCAGTGCAGGGATACAGCGGGGCACCCCTGGCACTGCGGGAACGACAACGCATCCTGCTGCCAAAAAAATGGCAGGGCAGCCTCCAAAGGGAAAAAAAAAATATCGAGGGACCATTCCCGACTTTCACCCTCCAGTCTCGAGCACCACACGTCGCGCCCAATCGGACTGCCGCACACGAGGCCATCGCATTCCAATCTAATAGGCCAAGCACACGTGGAGAGCATTGAAGCGGCCCAAATCTGCATTTTCTGTACCTTTCTCCAGACCCAGCAGGCGCAACAGCAGACCCCAAATTCCGATCCAGCGATCCTCTCTCCCCTCCCTCCCTCGCCTTTCCGGGACGCAGGAAAAAAAAACAAAGAGGGTGTGCCCGCTGCTGCCCGTCATGTCCGCAAAAGTACCGGCCTGGAAACGATTGGGCCTCAAGCTCAAGTCCGGCCCAGAGATTGGCGGCCCTGCTGCCGAGGGATCGAAGCCCAACGGTCATCAGCAACACCACGACGCCCGGAACGCCAACGGCGCGGCGGACGCCGCCAGCGCCGCCGCCAAAAGGAAACGTCCCGAGCACTCGTCCGTTCCCCCTGCGTTCAGCTCGCCCCTCAAAAGGACCCGCACCGACGACCATCACCATGCTGCTGCCACTCCCCCGACCCTGAGGAAGCAGAAGTCCGTCACCTTCACCGAAGACACGAAGAACCCCACCGCCGCCTCCGAGTCGACAAAGAAGAAGAACAAGAGCAAGAAGCCGGCCAAGCCCGCGACGCAGCAGCCGCAGGCCGACATCAAGCCCTCCCTCGAGTACCTCCGCGCCTGGAAGCACGCCCGCGCGACCTGGAAGTTCAACAAGAACTACCAGTCAATCCTCATGAAGCGCGTCTTCCACACCGAGGCCATCCCCTCGGCCGACATCGACACCTTCTACGAGTACATCCAGGACCTCAAGGGCTACACGCGGACGCGGCTGCGCGAGACGGCGGACGAGGTCAGGAAGGAGGACGCCGCCCAGGGCAAGGCCGCCTTCCCCGAGGGCACGCCGGACGCGGACTCGAAGCAGTCCGAGTACGAGAAGGTCCTGGCCGGGCTGAAGCAGCTCGGCGCCGAGGATGGCGGTAGTAATGGCAAGAGGAAGCGCTTCGACGAGAGCGGCTTCGTGGCGCAGTCGAGCGACGTCGCCATCACGCAGCGTGTGATCAAGCGCATGCGCGCCGAGACGATATTGGAGGAGCTCGCGGAGAGCGAGGACAGCGACGCCATGACCATTGATACGGAGGAGGCGCCGGCAAAGGCTGCTGCTGCTGCTACTCAGGAAGAGACGGTTGACAAGAGGGTGAAGCTCAACGACGGGACGAAGCAGAGTGCCTCTCGCCGTCGTAAGCAGCGCACGGCCAACGTGGACAGCAGCTCTGACGAGTCTTCCGATGACGACTCTGACGACGACTCGAGCAGCGACAGCGACTCGTCGGACGACGACTCCGACAACGAGTCCGAGGTGCAGCGTCAGGCTGCGCAGCGGGATGCCGAGGAGACCTCCAGCAGCTCGTCGTCCTCGTCCGAGGAGGAAGACGACGACGACAGCAGCGACGATGACAGCTCGGAAGAGGAGGTTACTACGAAGAAGAAGAAGTCTGCCGGCAAGAGGTGATAAAGCAGGCAGACGCAAGCCAGATACATGTACAACCTTTGACGTCTTCACACTCGCACGGTTGGGAAACCAGACTAGATGGATCTTTTTGTATTTTTTTGTTCTTGGGGCAGACTGATACCCATGACTCAGGCATATAACTTGGTGAACCCAGCCTCAGGCGGCTGCAGCCAGTTCTTCTCATCATACTTCGTGCCCTCGCCCTCGATGACGTGAAACGTGTAAATGATCCGCCCCTTCTGGCTCAGGTTCTTCTCGCTCTTGTGCAGCAAGTTGCCGTGGATAAGAACCAGGTCGCCAGCCTTCACCTCGCCGGGCACATACGCCCCCTTGCCCTCCTCGCTCTGCGCAGCGTACTCATCCCCCGGCGGGAACCGCGGCCCCTGGTTCTCCACCATCTCCGTGCCCTGGTCCCCGGCCTTCCTCACCAGCCGGTTCGCCACGGGCGCCCAGCGGTGGCTGCCCGGCAAGAAGCTCAAGCACCCGTTCTCGAGCGTCGCGTCCTCGAGCGCGTACCAGAACCCCACGGCCGACGGCGGGTCCGTGTACAGGAACGTCGAGTCCTGGTGCGGCGGCACGGCGCCGCCGATCTCGGGCTGCTTGCAGATGACCATGCTCTGCAGGCAGCGGGGGTCCCTGAAGCCGAGGCTGCGCGCGACGGCGGCCGGCTTCCCCCGGACGGCGGCGGTCGAGGCCGGGTCCGAGACGGCGGCGAAGGGCGGGGAGAGCACGTGCAGGTAGTGGCCGATCTTGTTGATGGCGCGGGCCTTGGGCTTGGCGAGGTTGCCGGCGTCGTCGAAGGCGTCCTCCTCGAAGAAGAAGCGCACCTTGTCGCCCGAGGTGAGGAAGTAGTCGTCGCCGACGTGGTCTGCCTTCTCGCCGGTGGAGAAGCGCGTCATGGGGTGGTCGGCGAGGGAGAAGTTGTCGAGGAGCGAGTGGGTCTCGGCGAGCAGGCCCTGCACAGTTTCCGGGGAGAGGGCGCCCGGGATGATGAGGTAGCCGTCGCGGTTGAAGGCGGCGAGCTGGGAGGGTGTGAGGCCCTCTTCTTGCGCAGGGACGGTCATGGTGGGATGAGTCAACGGGGTTGTTGGACCGCTGGTCTGTGAGGAAGAGAGAGATGGTATGAGACCTTGGGTTGAGCTCCAGGAGAATACGAAGCTTGAAGGCGTGCGAATGAGATTAGAGAGGCTGGTTGGGAGCAAATGGGCTCATATAAGTTAGGCCATGGCGCGCCGTTGGATGTTTGACAATTTGGAAGGTGTGAATGCGGGGACCGGCCGGCCCCGCACTTGCCCCCAAGCGCTTATCTCTATCGCCTCAGTGTCGTCACTCTTGTCCAGCTGAATACCCGAGCTTTAGCTACATCGCGCCATGATGCTTCCAAGCAAAGATTGAATTTGTATATTTCGTATGTGAATTATTCGGCAGCGCATGAACCAGATGCGAGCCACTCATCGCTCTCATCATAGCCGCTGACCAAAACAAGGAAAGATGAACTCCCCATTTGCGAAAATAATATGCAAACTCCGTTTCCCTTTATGCCTGCAAGAAATGAAAAATGAGCCTCTAGCGTGTTCCGGGCATTCAGCATCCAAATCCATCGTGGATCACGGCAGCGGATCGTTGAGGAACTCGTAGCCCTCCTCCGGTGGGAGGACAAACGAGGAAATGCCCAGTCCCAAAGCGCAGAGAACAGATACGGATGCGCTGACGGTGCAGAGAATCCAAGACGTGTCGAGACCCCAGCCAGGGACGCGGAACTGCTCGTCGTTGTCGAAGAGGTACGCCTAGTATGCTCGTCAGCTCTGTCCCCGACCCATACTATAACGCGACTGCCTTAGACTTACCACGATGCCCATCAAAATAAATTCAACGGCTGCGACAAAAATCAGAAGCCCAGCTAGGATCTTCCAGCCCGTCTCGCGCTTGTACTTGCCTCCGCTCATGATGACGAGGAAGGTAACCAAGGACGCGAGGTGCATAATTGTTGAGAAGGAGGCGAGGAAGCCGACGGAGCGCCACATGGAGCAGAAATATCTCTCGCCATCCTTACTACACAACTCGTCGGTCGGGAACACTTTGCACGCCGGGCCAGGCCCGACATTGGAGCAGATCTTGTGCAGTCCAATGTGTTTTGAGAACTCGTTGCCGTCGGTGGCGGTAACGGAGTAAGAAACCCAGTGCGGCAATATAATGGACGTAACGATCATCGCCGTCGCTGGCAAAACACAGCGTTAGCCATAGTGAATTGACGATGCATAATGTTGGTGCCGATTGATGTACTTGAAGCAATCCCCAGGCGCCGCCATCGCGCCCAGCTTCGAGCTTCAAGCTTCAGAAACGGGCGATGACGACGATGCAAGGGTGGATACCTCAACCGTCGCCCTCCCGTTTTGCCTGCGCGGGGGACCCGTCGAGGGAAAAGGTGGTAGGTACTTACCGGCGACAAAAGCCACGAGGGCAGAGCTATAGACGGAGACTCGTGTCATTTTCGCAGTCGGCAAGGTGTCGTATTTCGGGACAAAGTTCGCCTTTCTTCCCTCCTCTCTGCCTGGAAAGATTGGTATGAGGCAGGAAGAAAAAGATGCCAAGTTGCTCCCATGGGAAAGAAGGAGGCAACTCGATGGGAAACCTGCAAGTCTTGGGGGGTTGCCTATCAATAGCTGGTGGTGGGCAGACTGGCTGCAGTTATGACGCTACCTGCTTCCCCAAACCGGTAAGCCGTCCAGTGAGTGGTCGAGGCTTGTGGCCGTACGCGTGTGGTGCAGGTGGGTTTGGTAACATGAAAAGGGACGGGGGCTGGATGATGCACCGGGGGCGGGAGGCAGAGAGAGGTACAATGCTTTCGTCCCAGAATTGGTGATGCTCACACCAAAACGTGAGGCGTCCGGATGTACCTCCTTCCTCGTCTCTGGCCTGCTGTTGCAGTGTGGCAGGCAGAGAGGGAGGCAGGCAACTGCCAGGCAGGGCAGGTAGCTACGGGCTTTGCAGCACCAGCCAACCACTCTCGTCCAGCGTAAGGTACTCGTCCGTCGTCTCGTCTCGCTGATCGCCCACTGACCACCGACCACCACCACCACCATCTTCTCTCCGTCCGGCGGTCACTTCTCACGCACCGTTGCTGCAACCGCCTGCGTCCTGACCAAGATTACCTCGCCCTAGCGTTGACTCGAAATTGTTAGGACGGCCCTTCATCTTCACCTTGGCCTTCACCGCTCGACCGGCACGGACTAAATTCCGAGATGGGCATCTTGCATTCATCCCACCTCAATTCGCGCATCGCTTGCCGCCGGCAGATGGAGAGTGCATCTTCGAGATGCGACGAATTGTTACTCTAGGAAGACCAAATTTCTCGAGAAAAGGACACAAATTAGAGAGGCTGGAGGAGAACTGTCAAGAAGAAGAATGTCGGCGACGTGGCCATGATTCAACTGCCTAGCCGTGCTAACCGCTTTCCAAACCACCAAGGCAGCTCTGTCAGACGCTTAAAGCAGATCGTGGGGGGTAAACACCAAGACCGTTATCAGCGTCGCCTCTCTGGGCCAAACATCCAATAGGCGCCTAGCTGGTGCCCTCGCAGCCCACGAATGCGTTGCCGTTGGCTCCTGTGTGCGTGATCTGGCCTGCCAGAACGCACTTTTCGTTGATGATAACCCGGTCTGCTCCTGGTTTGCCTACAGTCACGAGAAACCTGTCAGCTCAAGCCTCACTCTCTCTTCTCAAATCATGGAGATGGCGCTGCATCGCGGGGGGGAGGGGAGCAGCCAGCCCTGCCGCTAATGCGACTTGGCGAGCTGCGACTAATAGCTTGCACAAGCACCCACGCCCGGATCGCCGATCTCATCACCCACGCAAACCGACAAATGCCATTTGCACTGAATCGCTTACCGCCCTTGTAGACACCACTTGTCTTCATCGGAAACTCGACAAAAGGACCCTCGACTCCGTTGAAGTCGAACCCCTCCTGGTTTCGGTACGTGTGCGGATAGCTCGAGCTGCCCGCCGTCGTGCCATCCTCCACGTGCTGGCAAGCCGCATCCGCCGCCGATCTCACCTCGGTCAGCGTGTACTCGGTCTGCCCGCATGAGATTTCGGTGTCGTTGGCCCGCGGCAGCATCCGGAGATACCCAGGTCGCTGTCTCGGATATGCATAGCCTGTGAGGCTCAGAGCCGCGATGATGGCTGCGCCAAGATGCATGTTGATGACCGCGAAGAAACGAGGGATTCTGAGGCAAAAGAGTGACAAGGGCGATGATGCGGATGAGGAAAGCAGTCAATCTCAAGAAGCACGGCGACTACCACAGCAGAGAACGACGTTTGGATTGCTGCTTCTCGCGTCCATTCTGTCTTCTGGAGATGACCCTTTGCGCTCTTTTGAACGATCTCTCTCCCCGGTCCAAACCTCTGACCACCAGCGCGGTTTGGTTCTCCTGAGTGCGACAGTGACAAACTTGCACAGCGCAGTTGTGATACCGAAACATGGTTGGCTCTCGCCAGCACAGCTCCAGCGATCCTTATTCTCGCTCTCGTGTCAACTGCCGTGCATGGCAATGCGGTGTTCGGATCCAGAAGTCGTGTTGCTCATGGCTCTTTTGATTGGCTTGACAGCTGCTCCTGCACAATCTCACCCCGGCTAATGGGAGGTCGAGTTGCGAGTGCTCGGAGAACGGCAAACGTTGATCCCACAATAGAGGGTTGAACGAATGCAACGCGACTCAGGAAACAAAACACCAAAAGTTTATGAATCACGACAGTTGTGCAATTCGAGTGTTGCGAAGCAAATTCAGCGACATTCGAAGCGGATCTCAAGCGGAGGTCGGGCCTTTTGCGGTCTTGTTGACACCTGCGGCCAGGGTCTTTGGGGTCTTCGGCGATCGTACTCTGTACACCCATGAAATTTCAACCGAAATCTCCGCTGTAATCCGATCCGATCTTCACAACAACCTTAGCCGGCTGCGAAAAACAAAATAAACGCCAGTTTTAGCTGCCTGAGCCGTGTTAACGGCGGTCAAGGAAATTGTCCTGGAATAGCATCTGGGCAGGGCAGTCCAGGATGGTCGATTTTGACGTCTGCCAAACGCACGCATCATCGCCTTGTTTGGCCGCATCGATGTCTAACGCATGCTCAAAAAAACATCGATGGATCATAGACTCGCGGAACCCCACCGGATGGACAGGGTTCGGGCTGCTTGTGATTCCGACCTCCTGCCTATCTGCTGCTTGGGAGGAACACACACGTCGCACGCTGTCTATCGCGCCCGTATCTTTGTTCGGTCTGGCTCATCGTTCTCGAAGCCAGCTGCCAATGAGCCCCCTTGAATGACTCGATTTCCCGGAACCGGTGGGAGCGCCATCTACGTCCACAAAGCATGAGGCTTGTACTTTTCCAAGCTTTCTCATGGAACTCGAGACTATCCGCCTCGGATCTGATTACCAACCGTCCCTCCTTCGGGGATCCAGTCAGGGCGCCAGGCTCGATCACGCCAGAGGCAGGGCATACAGAGCCATCCCTTCCACGCGCGACATGCCGCACCAAGAGATGGGTTTATCGGCCAGTCATGGCATCCGGATCGGGGAGAGCTACCCACCATGCGTGAAGCTAAGCCAAGGGTAGCCCCGAGTGGAGGGGCAGCAATTAAGGTGAGTTTGGGAAGCTCGCTCGCTTCTCGCGCAGGGTCCTCGGTATCTCTACATATCTTACGTATTCGACCTGCTTTTTCTGCTCTTTAACTCAACTCGCGCGCGCGCTTCGGACAAATTCTCATTAAACCCCGGCCGCCGCAATCTTTCTCAACGTCATGGAATTTGGTTACATCTTTGCTCATCTTTCCAGCTGCTCCCCGCGACTCAATCTCAGGTGAATTGGGCCTTTATTTGTGTGGTTCCGCGCAGCTGTCCTCGCCCGCATATTCCCCCACCAGAGAGCAAACTTTCAAAGGGACGAGGCGCATTGCGGATTTCAGTTTACGGCGACACTTTGACTCTGCTTGATTGATAACGATAACGAAGCCCGCGAACTACTTTTGGACGACAACGTGCGATCGGATCGTCAATTGCTTCACCTCAAGCTGTGTTTACTGTCCGCAATCCAACATCATAATCATGGGAGATTCTCGTTACACGGAGCACCGGCCGGTGCAAACCAGCGCCGTCTACGTGCTGGGCGCTCCTCACTGCGAATCGATGCCTCCCCCGTCGCCGCCTTCACCACCGGTGTCACCTCCGGAGGACGAATTTCTTGAAGAATTAGAGGAGCTCAGCTTGGGATCGCCCGATGAGATGCTCGAGACAGAAGAGAATTCGGTCACCGTACAAGATCGTCTTCATGCCGCGACACACGTACTCAAGACAGAAGCAGCAGCCTTGCGCTCAGTCGCCGCGTTGTACGAGACAGATCCAGTTGCCCGGGACGGCTTCAATCGCACGGTCGCAGCAATCACACGGCACAAGGGCGAGAAGGGTAAGCTCGTGATCACAGGCGTAGGCAAGTCCGGACATATTGCCAACAAGCTGGTCGCAACTTTCAACAGCCTCTCCATTGCGTCCGTCTTTTTGAACCCAATCGACGCCCTACACGGCGACCTCGGCATAGTGCAAAAACACGATATCCTGATGTTCATCACCTTCTCCGGCAAGACGTCGGAGCTTTTCAACCTGCTGCCTCACCTGGACAAGCCCTCTTCTTTAATCATACTCACGGGACACACTCGGCCGGACACGTGTGAGCTCATCAAGCTCAGGCCGGACACCATCCTCCTCCCGGCACCCATTCACGAAAGCGAAACGGCATCATTTGGTGTATCCGCACCTACGACATCTACGACCGTTGCTTTGGCTGTGGGTGATGCGCTCGCCATTGCTGCGGGTCAGGAGCTGCATCCCAGCATGTCACAAGTGTTCTCGAAGAATCACCCGGGAGGTGCTATTGGCGCTGCATTTAGGAAACCGCAGACCATCCTGGACCTTGCCGTTCCCTGGACGGACATCCCAGACTTGGTGGGCTTGTGTACAGACAGCGTCGGCGCGGACCTCTTCCGGGCAGCGTACGACTCGACCTCGGGCTGGGTCCGCATAGGCAACGACGTTGCGTCCCCGGGCCGGATCAGGAAACTGGCGACAGAGGACTTTGCGCGGAGTCTAAAAGAGATCCCGGGGCTGATGGTGCCCAGAGCGGAGATGCTATCCATCTCGTCGGAGACGACGATACGGCGGGCGGTGAACTTTGTGAGGAACATGCAAGGAGCGGCCGACGATGGCGAATACGTCTGCCGCGCGGATTCTATATTGGCTGTGCTTGACCAGGGAGATATGGTTGGCGTTTTGGAGGTCGGAAAGCTCCTGGAATGGAAGGACTGAAAGATATACTGGGAGACACTTCTTGCTGGGCGACTGGCTGTTATGGGAGGTTTTGAAGACACGGTACTCGAAAAGAGGATATTATGAAAGCTTGTAGCGAAGAGCTCATGCCGGGGGAGGCACATATTGGAATTTTTACATCGCACGGCCTTTGAGCCGCAGACGATAAACGTCGATAGAGCATTTGGGGAAGGAATGCGAAAGGACCGGAACTGGATCCGACGAAATGCAAAGCCGCGCGTGTTGAAGCTGGCTGTCATCAACTCCACTTCAGAGACCAAACACCTAACATGGGAGAGGGCATGACCTGGGAGAAAGCATGTGACTCGCGATGTTGGGCTGTGTTGGTTTGCTTCCATTGGTGCCCAAAGCTCCCTTCGATTCCTGTAATGACGAGCTCTTTAGCTCGGGTCTTGCACAGGCAAGATCCCTCCCGCGAAGCAGCTTCCCTCATGAACAACGCATAAACGCCGCCCGTCGGGCCGCCATCGTTCGGGCTTTCTCCAAAAGATACTTGTGGTTGGGGGCATACTGCATGGTACACTTATCCAAGTCCACAGCGACTAGGTAACTCATAAGGCTGAAAGATATCGGGGAACGGAATCCGACGATGGTGTGGGAAAGTTTGATCCCCAAATTCCACAGTCGCCGATGGGGGGCGCCCCGTCTCGGGCATCGTGTAGGAACCTGAACGGGACCCCGTCTCCATCTTCCACAGTGTGGCGGACTTTGCAAGTTTGTGAATATTAATTACGCGAATTTTGAGGAAGGGAAGCGGGCTGGGTTGGAATGATGGAAGTTTGGTCTGTGAGGATTGCGTGGCATGCAGTGTCCGGCGCGTCGGGAGCCCGTGGACGTCGTATGCAAAGTCCTCGGGCCGGGCGAGGAGACGTGGACACACTGCAAAGACGTGACTATGTCTCCACCTCCGAGCCGGCGCCGGCTTGCGGGGGTCGCACCGAGTGTAAAGATACGCGATCCTGGGCTTGGCGGGTCTTTCTCGTCTGCGCGGCAGAATGAGTTGGTTCGTACGCATGTGGTCTTACTATTTACGTGATTCACACGGCGTCGGTGGGATGTAAACGATGGCGCTGGCGGTCGTGGCGATGCAGGCAATCACGCGGGCTTTTACGAGGTAGGTAGAGGCGGTCTGCGTTGGCTGTTGCATGTTTGGTCCTGTCCTGCCTTTCTGATGTTGTCTCTGTCGTCGTCGTTTCTCTCATCGATACTGCCGTCTCTGCAGCAATCTTGCCCGCCTCCTTGGTCTTGATCACAGGTTCTATTTCAACATGAATCATAGCTATAGGGTCTTTCTTTTTAGCTCACAGATTCGAGTCAGAACATCTCGTTCAACAGATCTGGAACATTGGAATGTTAGTAGGCGCTCGCCTCCTTTTTCAATAGATCGTTGCAGCCAGCGGCGCCGACTGTAAATCTTCTTCTTCCACAGCAACTGTGCCGTTGTCTGGGATGGTTGCCATGGAGAGATGCGCCTAGTAGCAAGCGGCGGCGGGTGGGGGCGGTTGCTCGAGAAGAGAGAGGGAAGGAGACAAGATGAACTAATTAGAGGCGCGCGCCATGGTCTCGGACTGCGGACACTGTGCTGAGGCTTTTTCATTCCCTCTCACACTCGAAAGTTCAACAATGGACTATGCTGAAAAGGGGTCTCGATCCCCAAGCGCTAGGAAGGGCTTGACCGTTGGACGTGGCGCTAGAAACAGTGTGGCGGGTTATGGTTGCTTCTTTTTCCGATTGATGGTGAGACTTGGAGGAAGGTTGTCACTTGGTGTGTTTCGGTGCACCTCCAGCAAGTGACGACGACAATGATGGCAGGAACGGCACGGATGAGGAGATTAGTGATAGATGGTCTTTTCCGGGCCTCGATGCGGTCTTGGCTGCAGAGTGCCGATGAACACGGACTCGAGAGAGACGAAAAACGTTCGTCTTCGTCATGAACTTGCATCGGAATGCAAGTTGCGTGTCTTGGGAAGTCTTGAAGGAATGCGGGAAGACGTACGTCCAACACGTAATCCCCCTTCGCCGCGGACACGGGTGAGACCGAACGGCAAGGCGGGATTGGCGTGCATTGTCTGGGAACGGCCCCTTGTGCATATGAGTGTGTGTGCCTTGTTAGGCACTTTTTGATGTCGTCTTTTGTTGGATGGACTTGGGAATCCACAATGACGATCTATCGCGATTTAGACGAAAGGAAGCTTAAATGATTGGGATTGTGTGTTTTTGCTTCTATTTTTGTTGGTTTGCCGGCGGGGCAGGTCGACGTCAGCTCTTTTTTTCTGCACAGCTTGGCGGTGGGGCAGGTCGGACCTGTTGATGGGAATGGCCGGTTTGCGTGAAAGCATGCCACCAACGTCAATGAGCAAACGTCTGTTAAATGAATAGACGGAAGACGCAATTCTCCCAAGTCCTCGCTCAGACGAACCGTTTGATTCGGATACACTCTGTCGGTCCCGAAGCATTCACAAACTTCGTGAATACTAGAGCGGTGCACTATCGTGTGAACCCGGCCGGCGTGTTGTGTCATTGAAGGCGGGGTTCTAAAGGTCTAGAAACCGGCGATCGGGTCGCGTCAAGTTGATTGGGAGCAGCGTTTTCGGAATCATGACATGAAGAACCGTCGAGAAAAGGGCTTTGATTGGTTCATGGTGTTGTCTTCGCTTCCCAAGTCTGTTTCGACGATTCTCATTGGGGCGGCGCCAAAGCTGGGGCGCGTCACCCATTGAGGCTCAGTCTTCGGGATGATGTGCATGTCCCCCGTTGGCCCCATCGGTGTTTTCACCAATGCCTTGCAGCTGCGGATTGGACGGCGCCTTTTCGTTCTCTGATCGGAAACACGCCAATACGCCTTTCCAGCGAGCAGATTGGACCGGCAAAGAAATGATTCGAGGGACTTTGAACTCGTCCGCGTCCGCGAAGGTTTCATAGCTTGTTTATTTGAAGGTTTTTGCCCGGCTCGAGTCTTGTCAGCTCGACAGGGAACATAGCACAAGCGGATAGTCGGCGCCAAGGCATCTTTCTCTTCGAGAAGTGCTCGTTCGGGCCCGATGCGTTGTTCCCCAACCTCCAATCGTCTGATTGAGCGGGAAAGTCAAAAAGTGACAGCTCCGACCGCCTTCTTGACGGCATCGATCGCTCGGTTAGGTTGTCAATGTCCGTTTCGGCGAGGTTGAAGAAGTTGTTGAATGTACGGTCAAGACTGCTTTGGCAGTGTCCGTGGAACTGCAATGCAGCATAGGCATTTACCGAGAGCCAAGCGAGTCACGTCGACGAACCGCAATCAGACACGTCCAGACTCTGCCCATCCCGCAGTGACAGGTAGAGTGAGCCGAAGTGGCTCAGTTGTGAGATAGCTTGTAGGGCTCCCCGGACGGTGGAGTTTTGGCGAGGAGCGGGAAGAGGAGCCTTTAGGGTGCAGACATGGTTTCTTGTGGCCTCACTTTCGCAAGCGAGCAAGATTGACCGCGATACGGATGCGCAGTCGGGTTTCTGGGAGATGAAAGAGTTGAAAAAAAGGTTTGCCGGGCTGGAAGGGACCGGCTTCGAGAACCCCTGCAAGGCGCAACTCAGGGCGATGAACCCCTGCTGTGGACTGCGGCGGCGGGACATCAACCTCTTTTTTTGCTGCTGGGGCCTTGCTTGCCCTGCCCTGGCCTGGCCTGGCTGTCCTGTCCTGTCCTGCCCGCCCTGGGTCAGGGTTCTTCAAGGGACGGCGGGAGGGCGCGATGTTGGCTTGGATGCTGGATCTGGGTTGGATGGGTGGGCAAGCTAGCGAGCGGGTGGTGAGATTGCGATGAGAGAGACGGACCAACCTCTCCCATTACCTCAGATTGACGCTCAACAACTGATGCGGATGGCATGAATGGGCGGTCGTCTCATCGGACTCTGCGAGTGCCCTGTTTCTGGCGTTTGTTTGGATGCCTGGGAGGGTGGTTTTTGGGGGAGTGACAAAAGTGACAGGCCACGGCAGGTGTCTCGCGTTTCCCAGCCCGACCAGCCACAGCATATTCCCCAATCCAGGTGCGCGGTGGAGACAGGGTGGGGTCCTGCCGCCCCTCATTCGCCCAGCCACCACACGCGCGGCCTGGGGATGGCCCCTGCACGCAGCACAATGTACAGTGCGGCTTCTGTCTTTTTGGCGCTTGGCCTTGGCGCTTGTCCTGTTTTAGCGGCACTCTACTCGGTTCGTACCTGCTGAGTTTCTCTCCCTCAGCGCCGGGAGGGGAAGAGAAAAAAAAAAAAAACTACGAGGCAGGTAAGGCGCGCCATCGCTGATCGAGGTTAGCTGGACCTGTCGTCCGTTGCAACAGAGCTAGGAGATACCTGCAGCCAGTGGCAGGACACCCGCGAGGCCCAGGTACCAAGCTCTTGCCTGCACCGGTTTTTCCAGGTACGCAGTACGGATCCTGGGTAAGGTACCTGACCTGAACCAGACAGGTTCCACACCCCACTCCAACTGGACTCCAATTGCTGGGTACCTGTTGCTGCATGCACGTCTGCTTCTGCTTCTGCTTCTGCTGCTCCTCCAGCTGCTGCATGCCCGTCGCCGCCGCCTGCCCTGCGCCAGCCAAAAACAATCATCATTCATCATCTGCCTCCTCCCACCCGCTGCTGCTACGCTCCCGACCTTGCCTTGCCTTGCCTTGCCTCACGCTGCGCTGCGTTGCTTGGCTCATTCTTGCTTAGCTTTGCTCTTCCTGATCTGATCTGACCGGGTGTCTGTCTGTCTTTCTTCCTCTCACACACACGCACGCACAAACTCACACACTCTCTCTTCTCCCTCACCCTCACCCTCACTTCCTCTCTTGCACCTCCCCCTCTCACCCCGTCATCGTCGCCGTTTGCCATTCATTCCTCGGCTCAGACGCAGACTCGGGTGCTGGCTCCCTGCCTTCTTTCTCTCCATCGCCAACATCGTCCTTGTTTCACCCGTTGTTTGTGTCTCTGCCCTATCGCCATATTTCTCACGCCTGGAGCCCTCCATTGTTTTGATACCCGTCTTTCAAGAAGAAAAGACGAACCGAGCCGCCAATGTAAACGAGCTCTCTCTCTACATCTCAGAGTTGCCAGCATTTTCCTATCTCTATCAGCATCCGCATCACTGTGTGGCTTGCCAGCAGCTTCACTTTTTGTTGTTTTTCGTCGCCTTGTCAACCCGAAACGGCATCCGAATTGACCCATCGAACAACACCTTACAACACCACCGATACAGCAAACACACAACATGTTAACGTCCAAAGCGAAAGCATCGCACCCACTCAATGGGATGCACACGGCCGGCATCTTTGCCGACCCCAGCGTCGATGGCCCATTGATCGGCACCCTGGTCGCTATCGTCGACCGCGCAAAGAACTTGCCTAACCGCAAGACCATGGGGAAGCAGGATCCCTACTGTGCAGCACGCCTCGGCAAGGAAGCGAAGAAGACGACGACAGATATTCGCGGAGGACAGACACCCAAATGGTACCGACACTTTCCCCCGAACCCATTCATGGCCCGCCGACAATAACTAACATACTACTCTGCAGGGACCAAGAGCTTCGATTCGCCGTCCACGACTCCCCAGACTACTACCAGCTTAAGGTGTCAGTATTCCACGACGATAAGAAGACGGACCTCATTGGAGAGACATGGGTCGACCTCAGGGATATCATTGTTCCCGGCGGAGGACAGAACGACTTGTGGCGCAACTTGACCTTCAAAGGCAAGTATGCCGGAGAGATTCGCATGGAGATCACATACTACGATATCCGGCCAAAGCCCGAGAAGCCCGTAGCGAAGCCGAAGCCTGTCGAGGCCGAGCCGATTGAGACGTACGCATCCCACGGAACCATTCCTCGAAAGCAGATCAAGAGACGTCCGCTGCCCTCCGATCCTTTCACGGGCGAGGCTCCCGCCGCCCCGTCACCAGAACAAGCACCGACCCCGCCTCGCGCTGGTGGCCCTCGAGGACCCAAGGAGATGAGCGCACCGTCGTCGCCAGCGCCAGAACCGAGAGAGCAGCCGAGTCTGTCAGGCTCTCGACCGATGCCCACGAAGAAGCCCGCACCCGCACAAGTACCGTCGCCGTCGCCATTGCAGGCTATCGAGTACCACGCTTCTCCTGCTTCTCGCAGCCAGCCAGAGCTACCTGCGCCGACATCACCCGCTGCCCTACCCCACCCCGCCGAGGTGACGCCTCAGCACACTCCCACGAGGCACGAGCGCTACGATAGCCCCACTTCGCAGCACGACGAGAGAGACTACAGCCCGAGATATGCTTCCCAAGAAATCGTCGATCGAGCCCACTACCGTCAAGGCTCGGAGCCACCGCCCCGTGATTCGTACCTTCTCGAGGACTCCAGAAACTCTCCCGCAGCCGAGGATGATAGGCCGCCGCCGCCTCCTGCTCACCGCAGTAGAGGAAACTCCCAGGATATGGTCTTGAGGGGCTCGTTCGACACGCCGCCAAAATCAGCAAATGCGGCCATGAGACAGGATGTCCTCCGAAACGAGGCGCATCGCATGTCGTTTTCTACGGCAGCATACCCTGGACGACCGCAGTACCGTGGATTTGACTCTGCTCCAGAGGTCAGACACGCTCTGCCAGCTCCGGAGGATCACTTCCAGGAGCAGTCTCACCCCCGACACCACTCCTATGATGGACATGCTGAGTACAGGTCTATGCAGCCAACGGTTGAGGATGTTCCAGAATCGCCTACACCTGCGAACAAGACTACCGCTCGAAGAACTTCGCGCGTCCCTCCGTATGACGAACTGGGCTTTGGCCAGGATCAGAAGCCAGCGCCGCCTCCACCTCAAGCATTGGCCGTTGGCCCTAGACAACCCACTCGGGCACCTCAATACCAAGAACAAGCACACGATCAGGGATACGACCAAGTGCCAAGTCCGGCGCCGTTGAACATTGGCGGCAGAGGCAGTGCAGGATCCCGCCAGCGCGGCCAGTCGCCTAATCCCGCCTACGACAGGGGCAACGAGATGGTTTCATCAGGTCCTTACAGCACATCGCCGCAGCCAGATTATCAACCTCAGGGCAACGAGCTCGTTTTTGCGGGCCGCGGTTCGGCTTCTCCGGGTCGCTTCAGTACCTCCCCCCAGCCGGAGTACCAGCAAGACTATCAGCAGGACTACCGGCAGCAGCCGGAGTACCAACCTAGAGGAGATGAGTTGGTGCTTGCTGGAAGAGGAAATGCTTCACCTGCTCACTACAGCACTTCACCGCAGCCATACGTTCGAGGCGACGAGATGGTCCGACATCAGCCGGTGTCTCCCATGTCCATGCGTGACCCGAGAGGTGATGAAATGGTTCGTCATCAAGTGTCGCCCATCGCTACAAGGGATATCAGAGGCGATGAGATGGTGCGCCAACATCAGTCTCCCATTGCCACCAGAGACTTCGCACCCAGCCCTCAAGACTACCACTCTCGCAGCCAGAACTCTTATGTATCGCAGCGATCCGAGCTCTCGGGAACTGAGATAAAGGCAACAACCATGCCCTCTGTTCCTGCCTCTTTGGTGCCAGGGGTTGATCCCGGCCTCGCACAAGATGTCACCGACCGCATCTACGAGGACCGACGTCAGACAAGGCGTTACACAACCGAGAGTATCACGACGCCGACACGTGGTAGGCAGCACCCTGGATACAACGACCAGACCTACATCCCGCCGCGACACGACAACCGGCAGTCTGTGGCTTATAGTGGTGATATGCACAGAGGACGCGGTCCTTCGCCTGCACCCCCGCATCAAAGCATGAGAGGACGAGGTCCCTCACCGCAGCCGTACGCTCATGACATGAGAGGAAGAGGTGCCTCCCCTCAACCTTATGCTCAGGATATGAGAAGCAGGGGCGCATCCCCCCAACCCTACGCTCAGGATATGCGCGGCCGTGGCGCCTCTCCGAACCCCTACGCCCACGACACGAGGGGACGAGGTGTGTCGCCTAATCCCCACCACGATATGAGGGGACGCGGTGTTTCGCCCAATCCTCACCACGATATGAGACGCGGCATTTCCGTCAGCCCTCATCCTCAACATCGCGCACGTGGTCTTTCACCGATACCGCCGCCGCAGTCCAGACGGGGAATGTCCCCCAACCCGTCTCACACAATCAAGCGCAAGTCGGTTAGTCCAGCGCCGCCCCCGGATCATCGCAGATTGTCTGGCGTTCCCTTCGGTCCCGACTCATATGATGCGCTCAACCCGACGTTGTCCGCCACTGGCAGCGATATCTCGAGACCCGACCCGGATGAGAAGATCATCACCCACGATGGCCGTGAGATTGATCCGTCCGATCACCTGCCCATGGACACTTGGGCGCCGGAGCCTGAGCCGAAGGGTCCGAAGACCCCAGCTACAGCATCCGTACGTTCTAGAGTCTCAATGGCCCCTCAACCTGCGCCTACGAGCGGTCGTCGTCAGCTTCGTATAGCCGCTCGGCCGCAATCCCAGGTATCGCCCGTCTCTTACGACTCGGATCGGTACAACACCCCGCCCGCTCCGAACAGCGGTGCCCGAAACCGGTTGCAGAAGAAGACGCAACGCATGTCTGCTCTTCCTTCCACCTCGCCAGCGGGATCCAGTCCCCTGGCGCCCATCTCTTCGCACAACTACCAGGACCACGGCAGCGACTTCACGCCGCCTCGCATGTCACGCGCGAGCACGTGGGACTACCCCAGTGAGAACCACGCTCCTCAATACGGCAGCTCCCCCGGCGGCATGCGCGGCGGCCCCCCGATCCCGGCGAAGATCCCTCTGCCCATCATGAGCGGAGCCAACAACGCTAGCGAGAGCGAGTGGGCTCTCATGCAGGAGATGAGCCGCATTGACATTGGTGCTGGGCGCTCCAGACGTCATCGTTACTAGTTCAGCATATCACAGCCTTCAGCATTGGTAGCGACGGATTCATGAGTTCACGTGTCGATTTTCTCACGACGGACTTGTTATTGTAATTGTACTATATAATGGTTGCGGGGTTTTGTGTTTCTGGATCGGGATTTCTTTCGGTGGAATGAATTGGGAAAACATGGCTTGGGTTACGGGAGATGATGGGCGGCGGAATTTGTATGGTAATGCTGCAGACAGCCAGAATTCCATCCTTTCACATTCATATTTTGGCAGCATGTGACTCTTCGATTTGGATTCGGCGCGCGTTGACCATAAATAGTTCGATCCAACAGGGCTGACTCGTTCCTCTTCCCCTCCTTTTACGCCGCGAAAGCGATATGGTCGTTCAAAATGCCAAGCCCCACAGATGAACCACGTTGCCCCTAGCCTCAGAGACGGTCGTTCCGTGCGGGCTGTATGTATGCATTGATCGAGTCAATTCCGTCATTTACGAACGAAGATTTTAAGAACATTTCATAAGGAGAGAAAACCTTTTTTTTCAATCACGTATTATATGCCACTGGACAGTACACGCTACACCCCGCAAACGTTTTAGCTATACGATGAACATGAGTTCGGACGTAACCTTATTCTCCCTCCCCCCCCTTCTACAGAAATGAATCTTAATTGAGAGTCGGTTATTCCGACGTCAGCCACTGCACAGAACCAGACAGTTCGGGTCTGTCGTGTCCCACGAATCCTCAATAAAAGATGGCGAGCCCGTGTTCACACAAGCACGCCCGAGTCCCCCCGCTCCGTGACTACTCTGATTGCTGATCCTGCTGTGACAAAGTGCCGCTCTTTTCACGATGTCCAGCGCAACGTTCGTTTCCAGGCTGCGCAGCCTGTCGCTACCGCTCCTCCTCCTCCTCCTCCTCCAGGCCGTCTGCCTCACCGCGTCGCCGACGCCTCCGCCCGCGCTCGCCAAGCGCGCGGGCGCGTTCCCCGACTTCCCCGCCGACTACGATGGCCGCGTCAAGAAGGGCGAGTACCTCCGGACCCTGATGCCGGTGGACAACGCGGGGGCCGCGGCGGCGAACGGCGGCGCGTCGGTGGTGAGCCCGTACCAGGACCCCGCGGGCACGGCGCGCTGGGGATGGAGTTTGGATACGTGGTGGTACCCCTACGACGGCGGGCTGAAGCCGAGCAATGTGAAGTTTCTCAGCGAGGCGATGGGTGATGCTGCGTTTCCTGTGGATGAGAAGAACGGGGCGGTGTATTATTATGACAACGACAAGGAGTTTAAGCAGGCGAACGGGGAAACGGGAGAGGTGAGTTGAAGAAACGCGAAATTTCCTGGAGGGGGGCCTTTTATACTTTGTTCCGGAGTTGAGGGCCTCCTTTTCACCGAAAATGTATACTTACTGATGATCCCAGCCGTCGATGGGCTCCTACAGCAACGTCGTCAACCCCGCCGCCGGCGCGCTCATCTTCGACGTCAACATGTCCCCCAAGTACGCCGTCAAAGAATACGGCCTCGGCGCCGTGCCCGACATGGACACGCTCTCCGACTTTGCCTTCTTCCAGTGGCTGCTCGGCTGCCAAGCCAAAAAAGTCGACCCCAAGAGCCTGCAGGTCGTCTTCCGCGCGCACATCACCTACGGACCGACGTACAACCTCGTGCTGCAGGCGCTGAAAGACGCGGGACAGAAGCGCGTGCCGGGGTGGAGCGACCGCGTGACGTTCAAGATGGGCACGAGGGAGGGGGACGCGATCTTGGGCAGCACGCACGGCGCGGGGACGGCGTGGATGCTGATCCAGCATAAGGATGTGCTGGGCGCGAAGGAGATCACGGAGGCGGTGGTGTGGGGGATGGTGCAGCCGAAGAGTCTGGCGGATACGCCGGGGCCGGCGGAGGGGTTTGAGTTTGATGCGGATCGGGGGTCGAGTGTGTTGAATATTCGGTTCACGATTAAGGATGCGTAGATGGGCCGAAGCTTTAGTGGGTTCTCTAAGAAAATAAGTGTGGTAACTGAGATACGCGCCAACTCTCGTCTGGTGTTTGCTGTACGATGGGTCTTCATCCGTTTGGTAATCATTTCTGCCCCGCGAGAGGATCTTGGGTTGATGAGAGTGCTTGAGGTATGAGAAAACCTTTTCTTGTCTATAACCCCGTTCTGGTGGTTGATTTTGTGCGTATCACCAACTCTGTCAACGTAAGGAGGTGTCAACGAGCTGGAATTGATGAGTTCGCACAACTGATACCGCTAATGGGAGTCTCGACTCGTAGTAGGACTCCCATTACAAAGAGTGAAATGGCCAAAACAGTATCTAGGCTGTGGCTTCTGCTGTTGCGTGAGGAAGCAGAGCCTCACCACAAACGCGCGACGCCTCTATTTTCACGTGGTAGCAGAGAAGAGGACTTTCAACCTCCACATAACAGGATTGATGTCCAAAGAAGCAAATCTTCTGTTTGTGGCCGAAGACGAAGACGAAGACGATGACCGAGTCCGAGTCCGAGACCGAATCTCTTCGCCCGACGTAGCAGATATCAGCACTCATAAACGCAGGCAGTGCGCCGCTTTGGAATTCTCTCCTCAAGGCTCGTGAAACCTCATTTGAGGAAAGCGGACGAAGTATTGTGGGTTAACAGGAGAATCGGCGTGAGTCACAATAGGAGAACACGGAAAAGTCGGCGACTGGCTGAGAGTAGAATACGAATGTTTTCTAACGACGTTGCAGAGCCTCATATGCTGTATTTAATAACTTGAAAGTGAAGTCTCGGAGCCTGTAGTCTGTGATTCTGCGCCAACTTCCCACGAGTTATCATCAGATCCCTACGAGCTGCGGTCGAGTACAACTCCTCTCGGACCTTGATCTTCTGTTACATTCCCGCCATTCATCAACCGTTGGATCAAATACAGCCAACCACACTATGCAATCCTCCAATGTTCTCGTCGTCATCGGCAGCGGCGGCATGGGCATTCCCGTCGCGCGCCGCCTCGGCGTCGGCAAGCGTATTCTCCTCGCCGACTTCTCCGCCGACAACCTCGCCAGTGCACAGACGACCTTGACCAACGAGGGGTACTCCGCGCAGACCGCTCTTCTGGACGTCGCAAACTACGCGTCTGTTGCGGAACTTGCGCAACAAGCAGCCAAGATGGGTTTCGTAGAAACCATTGTCCACACCGCAGGGGTCGGCCCCTCCGCTGGCTCTGCTCGTCGAGTATACGAGATCGATCTCCTGGGCACAATCAACGTCATCGACGCGTTCCTACCCGTCGTGCAGGCCGGCTCGAACCTCGTGTGCATCTCGAGCATGGCAGGACACCTGTGCCCGCCTCTAAGTGCCGAGTTCGAGCGCCATCTCGCCACGGCGTCCCGGGAGGACATTTTGAACCATTTGGATTTAAAGATTGACGATCTCAGCAGTCGCGGCGCTGCAACGGCGTATGGCATCTCCAAACGGGCGAATCTAGTTCGCGTACAGGCGTCTGCTGCTGCGTGGGGGCGTAAAGGCGCCAGGATCAATTCCGTGAGTCCGGGCGTGGTTTCCACGGAAGCCGGCCGCAAGGAGATCGAGGGGCCGGCGGGGAAGTTTGTGGAGTCGTCTCCGGTGGGGAGAGCGGGCGCCCCCGAAGACATCGTTAATGCCGTTGCGTTCTTGGTCAACGCCGCTTCTTGCTTCATTACTGGGACTGATATCCTGGTAGACGGCGGCGTAACGGCGTCGGTGAGGTGGAAGGAGGTGTAATGACCGCCAATCGAGGAGTGGGATTCTTCGGGACGATGCTTAGACCAGCGGGGACGGCGTGCCATACAGCAGCCGCAGTACGCTTGAAAGAAAGGGATGCTTGGATTTTGCGCAAAGTATTACAGGAACATCGTATTCTATCGCACACGATATAACAAGTGAAGTCTTGTCATATCAAGCGTGTAAACCACCATTTTGATGGTAAGGTCGTCTGAGCGATAGAGGTTACTTGCAAATTTCCTCAGATGTAAGGACAGATAAACGTTTTGCGTCATCCCTACCCACGGCATGGTCAAGGAAGATAGCGTATTAATGTGTTTTAATACTCTAGGTTCAGACAGAGATGTTTCTCTGAGTCCTGCAACCGTTTTCCCCGCATACTTGTCCAAAGGATAATGCTGGCTCTGATACACAGGACTCAGGAATGTGTTGAGCGTCAAGTTCAGAAGCGTCTAGACCACTGCCATTCTTACTTGCAGGGGTTCGCAGCCTCAAATCACGCCTGCTTCTCATGCTCTGTCGACTCTCTTCTCTCTTACGACAATGGCACTGAATGAACTCTTTTCTTCATAGACCGGCCAGAATCCATAGACGGTGTCGTTGACCGAGGTGCTTTTACTACTTTTTCCCCTACTGTAAAAACCCCTACTGGGTGGGCTCGAAACTTCCTCAACATTGCCCTAAGTAAGGAGTCTTAGATGTACGCAAGCCTCATGAGTCATGAAACATTCTTTTTCTGAAGGACCGGGTCTTCTGTAACTGAGAGGTCTTGGAAGTAAATCTCAAAAGCAACTAAGTGATGCTCGTCTTGCTTGACAAGATAATTGCTATTAAGCATTGAGAGTTTGGGGAGACTTTTGTCAACCTAGACTGTGTGGCAGACCGTCACATATTACAGAATCGCACCTGTCACAATCAAGCATGAACTGGGTACTATCGATCCTCGGTGCCCGATTGTGGCACAACAGCCTTTCTAGGGTCACACAAAGAATGACAAACATAATTATTTCCCATGCACACAACGAACACAGCCTTGTGTTGATGTCCAAATCTGGCAAGCTTGTCAGCAGTCACCAGTGGACCAACATGGTGGTACTGTAGCCGATGAGTGGATATCGTCAAGGGTCATGATAGGGTCAGATACAGCGAGAGCAGCGTATTGAGGCCGCACTGAGGGCCAAATCATGCATGTGGCTACATGGGGAATGAGCTGCGGCGCTTGCACTGGGCGAGAGGTCTTGGCGAAAACGACAGCCTGATGCTCAAAGAAATCACCGCAGATGTCCCGCTTCCCAACTCCGACACGTCAATTGTCTGCTCCCGACTCGATAATTCTCCTGTTGTCTAGCCGTTCATTCTCGTCAGAAAAAGGCTCTATACAGATACCAACCTCCACCAAAGCAAGCGACCCTTCACCTTTGCAAGGTTCTCTCAGATCACCCGATCGTCCAGACAGGATGTCTGCTAGCAGGAAGCTGCGATTCTTCTTCATCTTGTTATTTGCAAGAGCCATGGCGGCAGATGGTGGAGATGACTTTGCCAACAATCTTTTTTCGGATCTGGGACCGTAAGTCTGCCGAATCCATTCTGACAAGTGCCCTTTACTAAGCGTTTCCCTGGGACCAGACTGCTGGCGCTCTTTGGAGAACGAGTGACCATGCAATTCATGAGTGGTTCCATGGGCTGGGCCGATAACATTATTCTTGCGATGGCTCCTCTTGGCATCATCACTGCTATCGTAGGAGCAATTCGCGTAGGGGCCCCGTCTTGGCTTAAGGCGGTGATCGGCAGAGCTCGTGAGAATCTCGCTGTAGCTGAAGCTGAGCTCATGTCGTCAACCTCGCAAGAAGTCTGCGAGCTGTGGAATGGACAAGAGGTTGTGAGGTGTATGGGATCGCCTTCGGTCACAGAGTTCATCTGTTTGTTACCGACCACCGAGAAGGGCAGTCAGAGAAATCCTGAAATAAAGGTGGACAAGAATTTAAGCGCATTGGACGATCATGACAAAGATCTTGAACCAGTCGGTAAGAAAGTTTTCTTCGCTACATGACGGGGCTCTTACTTTCCTCTTAGACTTGAACGTAAACGCCGATATTGATCGATGGCGAGCTTCTCGAAGCCACCCAGGCGACAAGGACTCAGAAGATACTACAACGCAACGATCCGACGACATGATCATAATCAAACGGAATGTGTCTCTGGACGCGCCTAACATTTCACTAAATACGCATCGTCAATCGTCGCGAAGCGAGTTACGCGTTGTTGCAGCTTTTGGAACGATCCTTCAACTTAGTGTCCTTGTATATTCTGGATTCGCCACCTATCATCCGACCTTGAAGTTCCCGAAAGACGATAGTCCAATCGCTGGCTACGCGTACCCTTGTGCTGCGACGGGAACGCTTATTCTAGTAGTTGGGATGATGTTATGCGGCCACGTCGTGGAAAGTAGCACGGCAGAGAAGCGATTTCGGGCAAAACCAGAGACAAACAAACGGGTTCGAATGGTTTGGCTACAACAAACCAAGACCGTTAGCGACCAGGTTTTTGGATCCTTCGCGATATATGCAAAGGATGATCAAACTTTCATCACTACATCGAGGCGATCCCAACAGGATGGGCTTGAACAGTCTCAGTCCGCGACAGGCAAGGGAGAGCACTCGACCTCAGATGACTTAGATCAGAACTCCATATCTCGGTCAAACCTGCCAACGACGCATGGTAAAAGTGCTTCCATGACTATCCAGTTTAAGACTGTCCTTGGAACTATGACCACACTTACCGGGTTTGTCTTACAATTTGTCGGCTTACGAGGACTACACTGGTCAGCCTCGATTGCTCAACTTGGTGCCGTCTTCCTGATGGTCTGTCTGAAGGCATGGGTTCGCCGTGGATTAGCAACGCCTCCCAAAGCCATGTCTTTGCCGCCCGGATACGAGCTTGACTGGTTTGCAAAAACGTTAGGGAATGTTGATCAAGCGCCCTGGAACAACGATGAAAAACCTGGCACCGGACTTGTTGGGAGGCCGAATAAACTTTCCAGAACCATTACCAGGAAATTTGATGAGCAAGAAGTTACAAAAACTGGTACGAATGGCGTCCCAAATAGTCTGGAGGGGGGTTTCGACAGTTCATGGAGAATCGCGAACACTGGGGGTGCACATTTGGGGCGCCAGCAACGGAACAAGAGCCAAGTCGACGATGCACAGAGTGAAGGGCAGAGTCAAGATAATTCTGACGCAGCCATCCCAATAGTTTCGGATGCCGAGACAGTGCTGAGCATTCGGAAGGATCTTGGTCATTTGGCCAAATGGAGCGGCCCGGCTTCTGCGGAGGCTGTGTCTCTTGCCAGGGCAATCGAGATTACGATGAATACCTTGATTGGCTCTAAGACTATGACGTCTCCTCATGACCATTCGTCTCATACCTCCTATTGGTTCCTTGACGCTTGTTATGGTGGATCCAACCACGATCCAGTCAATTTTCAACTACAGCGACAGGCCGATGGGAAATGGAAAGCATTCGCGAATGAATATGAGGCAGTGCTGTCATTATGGCTATCCTCTGTCAATTATGACAAGAAAAAATCAGCGAAGCTGCCGAAAATTGGGGAGCAACCGGGGGACAAAATAAACAAGGAAGATGACGCTCGATTACGCATGGAGGAGTCGAACGGAGAGCTAGGCCTTCGCCTCTTGGGGTCATATACTGCAGCCCTCCATCAAGACCTCCGGTGGTGGGTGCCGAAGGACTTGCTTCGCATCTTTGAAGTTCAAGAACACAAACAATCTCAAGAGCCTCAAGAACACCGATTTCATCAAAATGATAATCAAGAACAGTTTTCCGAAATGGAAACCCACAGAATCATTGGGTATGGTCAGCAGAAAGTGTGCCTGCAAGACGAGAGGGATGAAACCAACAAGAATCAAAACTCATTTCAATTCAGTCGGAAAGATTTGCCCGAGGACACCACAGAAGAAGATGGTGACGAAATTGCCGAGGATGCTGGAATAAATACCATTCTTGCGACAGAGACATACTCCTCTATGCCGATGCTTTTTGCCCAGCACATCTTTTCAGCATTCATGTATGCTGTAGCAGGCATGAGCAAGAAAACGAAACTCTTCCAAGATGCTGCCGACGTAGAACCCAACACTAGTGGCGACAGCACTTGGAGATCCTTCATGCTCCGGAACGCAACCCTATCTGCAATGGTTCGGGAAATCGAGGGCTCTGGCCTTGGAAACCTAGCAGATATTTACCTCAGCGTCATACCGCCGCTGAGCGAGAAGAACAAACTTCCCGAGGCTGACGACGTAATTATCGGAATGGCAAGAGAGCAAGCCAAGCAGCATGAGCAGCTACAACATTGGGATCAGGCTACTAATATATATGTGTGGCTTTTCCGAATAGCAAACACATTCAAAGAACGAGGCATGATCACCAAGGCCACTGCCGTTTTGATGGAGTATCTGAGACAAGTTTCCTACACTATTGATCTGAGGGAAGGAGAACGTGGTTATGTTCTTGACCCTCTGAAGGAGGCCAAGAAAAACATCGAGAAAGAGCTGAACAAGTCTGCTGACCATCAGGTTCTGATGAGTCTCATGGCGCTATATGCAAGACAGGGCCGCGAATGGAAATGCGCCGCATTTTGCGGACAGGACGCCCGAACCAGTTGCGACGAGAACGACGAACGATTGAACGAATTCCACTTCACGTATCTGCATGAGCAAGCTTGTGAAGGCTATTTGAACTACGTCTATCACACTAATGACACTCGGCGCTCAGATTTGAATGCGAAAGACGTCCACCATTGGACGCCCCTTCATTATGCTGCCAGAACTCGCTCCTGGATTGCGTTTGACAAGTTGCTTGGTGGGGGCGCTGATGTCAACTCCATTGACCTCAATGGATATACACCATTGCATTATGCCTGTCAATTCAGCATGGAAATGGATAAGAATGCTGATGACAGGGAATTCACAATTGATGGCCTCATCCGTGAAGGCGCCGACGTCAACTTTCAGGGCAGAGATGGAATGACGCCACTACACTGTGCATCGATGGAGGGAAACGAGGGCATAGTGAGCGCATTAATTGAGGCCGGAGCGAGTGTAGACATCCCAGATGCCTCAGGAAACACACCGTTACTCTGGGCAGCACGCAAGGGGGGGTTAACCAGCACCCAGAACCTGTGGGAGGTTGCAAACAAAAGGCTACGAGATAATGACGGCAGAACAGCCTTACACCTGGCAGCCCTATCTGGATCAGCTGATGTAGCTGAATGGCTCATCACTAAAGCAGGGGCTGACAAAGAAGCTAGGGATCGCGCGAAGTACCGACCTCTACACTGGGCGGCGCTAAACGGTCACGAGAGGATTGTAGATATACTTATCAACAAGGGTGCAGCAAAGGACGCCAAATCCTCAGCTGAATTTACACCACTACACTGTGCGGCTAGGAATGGGCATACCAACGTCATGGCGCTGCTCCTCAAGCACGGCCTGGGAATCAACGAAAAATCCGAGGAAGGTGGCACAGCTCTACATGATGCAGCTAAAGGCGGACATGAAGAAGCCGTGGCGCTTCTTATCCACCACGGGGCAGACAAGGATGCACAACTTACAGACAAATATGCTGTTGGTATCACACCACTACACCAAGCAGCTAAGAAAGGATATGAGAAAGTCGTAGCACTACTCATTCAGCATGGTGCAAACCCAGATGCTCGTGATGAGAGTGGGATGACGCCACTACACGAAGCTAGTCAAGAGGGACATGAGGATGTTGTGAAACTACTCATAGGACTTAAGGTTGACATCGAGGCCCGATATACCCCAAAACTTCTCAGTGATTTGGAGGGATACGGTTTACTTACGCCACTCCACTGTGCTGCGGGCTATGGGCATGCGAATGTCATGAGCATTCTCATGAGCGCGGGAGCCAAGAATGACGTTTTCGACCAAGCCAAACCAAGTCGCCTGGCTCTGGCTGTCATAGGTGGTCACGCGGAGGCTGCGAAGCTACTCATTGATAACGGGTCCAATGTCCACGAACATAGGAATCAGACGGTAAATGGCTTATGTTTTCCCAGGGGCAAGGCGATACTACACCTAGCTGTTGGGAACGGAGATGTAGAAACTGTGAAGCTACTCATTGAAAATGGAGTGGACAAGCAACCTAGGGAGGCCGGGTCTTTTAGCAGTAAAGCGCTACAAATAGCCTTTAAGAATCGGGAGAAAGCAGCAAAAAAGGGACGGCTTGATCTTTGGTTAGGGTCCAAGAAGACCACGCGCACTGTAAAGGATTTCGACCAAATCATATCACTCCTCGATTAGCAAAATAGAATATCTAAGTACCAAAATTATGTTTAATAGATGATACCTTAACTAGTAAGTCGTAAGATAGATTCTAGTTCAAGGTCTAAGAATGCTTAGCAACAGTGAGTAGGATTTAGATAGTGATTAAGACTTCATAATACTAACTTCGCGTTCTCTCCTATCCATGAGGTGTTATCTTATGTTCATTACAAATTCCATAAATCCCATTAGGGTCTGATCAGGGCTCAGATAGAAGCCCAGGAAGTCGCATGGGCATGGCAATGTAGTCGTAATGACAGCCCGAGGTACAATTACGACAGCCCGAGGTACAAATCTGAACACGATGTAATTGTGCCAACAAGCCGCTAATAATTCTTACTAAAACCTAAATTTCTTAAAACAACACTACGCGATCTAAGCAAAAGCCTGATACTATCTGGGCTATTGGATCGTTTCAGGATAAGGTCGACGTCGAGGACGACAGGGATAAAAACAGAATAGAGGACATAAGGAGGGCCGGGGAGCATTCACAACAAGGACGACAGCATGCGGTAGGATGAATTACTCCGAGACCCTGGCCGCCTGCCCAGAGACACCTCCCTGGACAGCAAACTCCCAATGTAAACACTTAATGGCTATGGTGCCTATGATTACACGTCCTCACCTTCCAATTTGGGACGTCCTGGATCTGAAGTCAAATACAGGAAGAACGACACAGCATACAAGTATGAACACAACGTAAATTACAAGTCTATACGTCTATACCCGCTTATCAAAATGCATCATCATCACATACCCGGGGCCGAGAACTCCGCGCCCTTGAGCCCAAACACCCTCTTCAAGCTCAACCACAGCTCAAATGCGCCCAGCTTGAACTCAACCCTCAGGAACCCAACCCACGCGGACGCCAACCGGAACGCGTTCGGCGGCCACAGCAACGACCCGCGCGCCCGCAGGTCTTCCAGCTGCTCCTCGAACACGGTGCGCGTGCAGTACCGCGCGAGGATCATGAAGGAGCGAATGGGGCCCTGGCGGGTGTGCAGGTTCTCGTCGAGGCTGCGGGTGAGGTCGTTGGTCTTGAGGATGAGCAGGATGATGCGGGGCACCTGGCCGAGCAGCTGGACGAGGTCGGCGAGCAGGCCCTCCTGCAGCGCGTCGCCCATCTCCTTCTTCTCGTCGGCGGTGCGCGTCTGCAGCACGGAGCCCTCGCTGTTGAGCACGCTCCAGTCGCGGCCGGTGATGGCGGAGGCGAAGAGCGGGAACTGCTCGTCGTTGATGTTGGCGACCTCCTTGGCGTACTTGCGCATGCGCTTCATGTCGCCGTCGATGACGGCGAGCCACATCTTGGCGTAGGAGCGCTGCAGGTCGCGGGGGATGTCGCGGTAGAGGCCGTGGTCGTAAAGGATGATGTCGAAGTTGTGGCCGCCGCGGAGGCCGCGCCGAGACTCGTTCTTGCGGATGGCGAGGTTGCCGCCGTGGGGGTCGCAGTGCAGGGGCGCGTTGTGGCCGAAGATCATTTCGTTGAAGATGCGGGCCAGGCAGGCGGAGACTTCGTCGCGGTCGATGCCGTTGGCGTCGAGGTACTCGAGGTCGTCCAGGCGGTGGCCCGACACCCGCTGCATGACGAGGATGCGCTCCTTTGACCAGAGAACTTCGGGGATGACGAGGGGGTGCTCGGGGAGTTTGGCAAAGTGGTCTCGGGTGCGGTTGGCGTTGTGCTCCTCTTCTCTGAAATCCAATTCCTTCGGCAAGGAGACGTCCATCTCGGAGGAGAGCCATTCGAGGTCGTATTCGGGGAAGAAGCGCTTGAGGGTCGAGAAGGTGAATCGTGTCAGCGCGAGGTCGAGGGGAGCCCACTGGCCGACGCCAGGGTGCTGTACTTTGACAGCTACCTGCACACCATCCTCCTTGACAGTTGCCGTGTGTACCTGGGCCAGAGATGCCGCGCCGATGGGCTCGTTCGAGAATTCCGAGAAGTAGTCCCACAGCTCCTTGCCAGTATCCTTCCGGAACATTTCCTCGATCGACTCGAACGACGACACGGGGCACTTGTCTTGCAGCGGGATGAAGGTGTTTGTCCATTCAGGCGGGAGTAGATAGTTCATAGCACTCTATATCGGTATTAGCGGTGATATCGCAGCGCTTTGCATGTGAAGGAGGCCGTACCAGGTGCTGGCCTAGCTTGATGAAAATACCGCCATTCTTCTCCAGAACCTTGAGTGTCCTATCGGCGCATCGCTGATGGCAATCCTTGAGGATTTTCGACTGTAGTTCGGGGTCTTCGATCTTTTCTTGCTGGTTCAGAGTCGTTCGGTAACTGCGCTTCCATCAGTACGCTGCGTGGCGGATCATCGTCGAGGGCAGACCTACTCATTGATGCAAACCGCCAATGCAGAAGCAACCCTCCCAGCACGCTCTGCTCCCTCGTAACCGTATTTTATGTCGTCCCCGAACGCGAGCACACTCGCTCCCGCTGCACCGCCTCCAGAAGCAAGAAGCAGGACTCTGCTGCCCCTCTGGCCTCCCTTCGGTGGCGCCCTGCCAGCCGAGGCCCTTGACGATGTCGACGAGAACCCGCGGGCGCTGCTTCTGGAGAACGCTTGTCTGCTAGGCTGCGCCGACGGGCCAGCGCGACAGCTGGAGCACGTCCATGGTTGTCGAGTGGTGAGCCGGCGCAACGGGGACGAGAAAACGGAGAAGGCTTTCATCTGGACGCTGGCCCGCTGCCGCCAATGGTGTGACAATCGCAAGAGCAGTCCACGGCGACTGTCATTCTACGTTGGTCGTGTGTGTACTGTTATTTTTTGTTTTTCTCCTGGTGGCCAATTGTCGGTGTCGAGGTCGTGTGTTCGCTTTCTCAACAGTCGCTACAGATTGTGGAGCAGCCAAGGGGGATTGAGTTGTTCAACAGAGGGTCCCAGAACTAGTCGGAAATCATGTCGTCAGTCGTTTTCCCAGTGACTTTTTTTTTTTTTCCCTTCGCTGAATTTCCCTCTCTCACTGTTTGCCATTGCGCCTCCGGCCCACGGCGGTCGTTGGGGTAGGGTGGCGCCTGTAGCTTTCCCCCATGCGGCGCCGTTTTTTCATTCGCTCGGCTTGGTCGACCCCTGCCTCGGGGTCCGTTCGGGAACCGCCGGGAGAGAGAGAACATTGAAGGCCTGGCCAGGCGCGCCAGGACCGCAGGCGAACTGCATGAGGTCACACTGCCCGATTGGGGGAACGTTCTTCGTTAAGTGGACTTCACGTGTCAAACACTCAAGCCACACGCATCGTGCGCCACGACGACAAGGTACTTTGTATCTGACCGCGTCCGAGTCGCGTCCGGATATCAATTAAGCAATTACAACAACCAACGCGCGAGCTCTCACCCACCTTGCCGTGCCACTTCCGGACTACTACACGACACCCCGGATCTTTAACAACACCACCAGTTTCTATAATCTGCTCAACACCTCCGATTTACGACTTGCTCTCGACCAGCTCCCATTCATGCAACCAAACAAAACGCCAGAAAAGAAAACCACCAGCAGCACCATGTTTTCCGTCGCGGGGCCCGTGGTATTCAGCGAGCGGACGCCATGGGACTTTAGACCCGCCGTCCCGTCGCCTCTATCCTCATCACCCATTCGCGCGTCCTCGCCACTCTCTCCGATCAGCGACAACACCGTCCGCCAAACCCAGTCGTCGCCCATCCCCGCGCCAAAGTTCAAGTACGCATCGCGACCGACAAGGCCGAACCCGGTGCTCCGGAGACGCGAGGACGTGCAGGAGAACCGCCGCAAAGCTTTCCTCCAGAATGTCAGGCAGCGCCAGGATGACAAGACGTACCAGAGGCGGGACATGGAGGGAACAGTGAGTATTCCGCGATGGTCATCGAGGCGGATATGCGGGGCTGACATGCGCGATAGCTTCTAAAGTCAGACTGGGACCGTGACATGCGGCAACGGTACTACTTCAAACAGCTTGAGGGAGACGCGATATACTCCGAAGCGGATATTGAGGACGCAGCTACTCTAAGCCAGAACCAGAAGCAGCAGATCCCCGTTGACGTCGATGACATGATGGTCGACGCGATCGCACAGGAAGAGCAGGATGAGCTCGACGCGTTGCTCTCATCTTACAGCCAGTCTTCAGACGCCCAGCAATTAGCCAAGTCAGATCCTTACAACCTGTCAGATGACGAAGATTATGATGAGCTGTTCATGAGCCTGGTGTCACAAGAAAGCGCAGTACCGGATGCATCTTCCCAGGAAATGGACATGTCCTGAAAAGCTGGTATCAAAGGTTGGCCGAATTGTCAGCAGGCCGGTTTGCATTGTGGAGTTTGGGTTTAGGCAGATAGTTGCTTGGGGACATGGTTGCTTTTGGCGTTGGGCCAACTGCCCGCATGGCGTTGGCATTTTACTGGCTCTTGTACGGTTACAGAGTCACGATTATCATGAACGAGTCTGGTGAAAATAAAAGGTATATCCTGGATCTCCGCAGCGAGCTTCCTATTATTGCGGATTACAACTCTCGTCTGCGTTGAATGCTTCCTGTGCTGATGGCATATCTCCAACCAAGTCCGAAGGTGGCGATCCGGCGGCTTGCATCTACTTTGTGTCAGCGGCGTGGGCTCCAACCTGGGCCCTTTGAGATCGCTTACCTTCTGCATCCGGTCGACAATGTATTCTCTGTCCGCCGCGTTTCCATCTGCGTATGTCTTCTCCTCAAACTTGGCGACAATCTCCTTTACCAAAGCCTGCTGCTCCTCATAACGCTTCAGGTCTTCTGCGGGGGTCTTCTCGCGGTTCTTCTCCAGCCACTCAGGGAACTTGTCGTTCAGCTCCTTCATAGGCTCGTACAAGATCTCTTTGTTGGTAAGTTGCTCCATCATGCCCATGAGCATCTTGGAGAACTCTTCTTCGCTGCCCGCGCCATCCATGTTGCCGTCGCCAAGCTGCTTCATCATCTCCGCGAGGAAGTCCTCGGTGGACGATTCTGCCGCAGCAGCTGTGGCCTGGTCACCGGATGCCTGCATGCGCTCCATAGTCTTCCTGATCGTCTCCTGGAAAGAGCCGTCCGCGATGGGATCTGCGGCGGCGGCGGCGGCTGCTACCGCTGCTGGTTTACTCGCGGAGGATGTTGATGGTTTGGGTGGCTGCGCCGCCGATGCCGATGCCGTCGCTGATGCTGGTGGTTGAGGAGTAGAGTCTACCTCTTGTGCGGCTGCGTTAATCTGCTTAAACATGTCGTCGAATTGTGCTTGCATTTCCGGCTAGTGATGTTAGTCGGCGCGGTCAAGAAATGCTCGTCGATTGCCATACGTTTTTCTCCAGCTCCCCGATCAGATCTGCCATGCCAGCTTGGAGCTGCTTGGCAAAGTCGTCAGAGGAGAGCATGTCTTCCAGAGTCTTGTCATCCGCCTCGCTTGCGACAGCAGCAGGTCTTCCAGGACCAGCGGCAGCAGGCGCAGCTTTCTGTTCGGACTTCTTGGGTTCAACGTTCACCGCCGCGAAGTCGTCGAGCATATCTGGTCAAGTTAGTACATCGTCCATCCATCGCAATATACGTGGCCTCGTAGCGCACCATCTAGGTCGTCAAGGTCGTCCTCATCGGGATCCGGGACATCCTCCATAACGTCGACCGGCTTCGTCTCCTCGACTGGAGGCGCAGTGGTCTTCACCTCCTCGGGCTTGTTGGCCGTCCCGGCCGAATCACCGTCCTTTTCCATCGTTGCAATGCGCCTTAGCAAGTTTGAAAGGGTAATATGAGATGCGCGACGAAAGGCAAACGCAAGTATGTTGGAGTCCTCGGGTGCTCAAATAAACAGGCCCGCCTTGCCAGGAACACAGATGCGGTCGGGACAAAGAGTAGTACGAGGCGCGCCCAGGTTGCAGTGAAGACGAAAGCCCGGATCTGAGGTTGCTGCAGGCAACACAACCAACCGCACAAAGGCAGGAGCAAGGCAGGCTTGACTGTCGCACGGGGGCTGGGATGATGGCTTTGTACGTGCAGAAAGGCGGACTGTCAGATGAAAGCCGAGGAATCGGGCCTGAAGCTCCTTGTCTTGCATCTGGGCAATTCCATTTGCCCCACGTCAGATTCCCAGCACCCCGCGCTGCCTCCTACCGACCGCCGACCGCCGTGGCCCAAGGTGCACTGCTCAGGCGGGGTCCTTCCTATTCGTCCAGTAATCTTCCGCTTCGCGCCCCCTGCCGCCCCTCTCCAGGTGTCCCGAGCTTCTGCGGAAGGCACGTCCATTTGCTGAAGGTGCCGTAAGGTCGCAGTTTCCCGCTGGCAGCAACGCGAGGTACGTACCTGCGAGCGACCCCGAAAAAATTCCACCGCCTTCCAACTGAGGTGGGTTGGCGCATTCGCTGAGGCGTGTGAAGCGAGGCGGCCTTGCCTTACGGTTAATCGTGGACGCCTTCTTGCCCAGCAGACTCAGCTTCAGTCATCCCAACAAGCCCCGAAGCCAAGCTCAAGCGCAGCCTTGTCGCCTCCGAACCCTCCAAGATCCAGCGGTTTCCCTATCGTCGGAAATCCCGCTTGACGTTCTCGGCTATTGTCACCAAACGCACGCGATCCAAGCGTCGTAACGAACTCAGCCGAGCCGACACACATCCTCGCGGCTAAGCAAGACAACTGCTACGAGCAACGACGCGAAAACACCATCACGATGTCTTTGTGCCAGAACAGACTTCAGGAGGAGCGGTACGGACCTTCATCCGACACATGGCACGCTCTCCGCTAACGTGTCTCAGCAAGCAGTGGCGGAAGGACCACCCGTTCGGCTTCTTTGCAAAGCCGCAGCGCAATGCCCAGGGCACTCTTGACCTGAAGGTGTGGGAGTGCGGCATCCCGGGCAAGGAGAAGACGATTTGGGAGGGCGGCTTGTTCAAGCTGACGATCACATTCCCGGAGGGTATGTACCTTGATGCCAAGCGCACCTGTCATTCGCCGGAACAGCCTTCACTAACCTCAATGCTTGTGAATAGAGTATCCCACGAAGCCTCCCAAGTGTAAGTTGTTCATCTCTCTGTGTTATGAGATGACAAGCTGACAAGCACGGCACAGGCAAATTCGTTCCCCCTCTGTTCCACCCGAATGTCTACCCCTCCGGCACCGTTTGTCTGTCGATTTTGAACGAAGAGGAGGCCTGGAAGCCCGCGATTACGGTCAAGCAGATTTTGCTTGGTATCCAGAACCTTCTGGACGACCCCAACCCTGAGTCGCCCGCTCAGGCGGAGGCTTACAGTCTCTTCAAGAAGGACAAGGCCGAATACGAAAAGAGAATCAAGCGCGTTGTGCGGGAAAACCCTGCGCCCTAGATGGGGTTCAGGATTCGACGATTAAAGCTACGAGATCTCAATGTCGTGTCCGAGAGCACGACTTCGGCGTTTGGGAAATACCAGTCGGTTTGCTTCTCTGCTTTTGGGCGGGTCGATGACGCAGCGATGGATTTGAGGATTCCACAGATGAGGAGAGTCGATACAGGAATAGCCTAGACATTTGGTCTGCCATAGAGCCCACGAAGAAAACGATTCATCGCGCAAGGTCGGGCTCACGTGCTTTTGCCATTCGTGGATTTGAGCCAGCATGGAGGAACACACGGTGACTCTTTCAAAGGTGGATATCGCTCCATCGGTCCGTGGTGGGAGGTGCATCATATAACCGCAGCCAACCGACATGGTGGATATGGCTAAGCGGAACTAACAAACCCGGACTCCTAGGAGGGCAAGGGAGGTTGAGATTCGGAGGAGAATGCCTCCACCACAGCTTGCTTGGCAAGGTACCTGGAACCCTGACGGCGGTGACGAGTAAGGCTGTTGGAGTCAATGGGAGCGGGCGCATTACCAAACAGTAGAGACACACACTTCCGACACGCTCGCGTTGGGTTGCTGCGAATACACTGTTGTCAGGCCGCGGATATTCTCTTTCTGCATTGGCGCTCTAGCCAACTTGCGGCGAGCCCCCGTCCGCTGTCGCTCGCGTGGCAGCATGCTGGAAAGTGTTGCCGTCGCCGTGGCACCATCCGACAGATGTGGTTCCCTATGTCAAGTCGGAGAGCCACACCGACTCGCGGTTCCTGTTGGTCGGTCGAGTTTCTTATCAGTCGGACAGGTTAGGTAATGCGCAGACTGGCGGACTGTGAGTGGCCAGCGCTGCAATTGTCGCAGAAGCCGAGATCGGCCCAGGGTACAGCTGCGTTACACTAGCGCAGCGTCTGAGATTAGCGTATCGTGGCTCTTGCTCTGTCGATACTTCAGCCAGCGCGCTCTCGCGCTCTGCGGCCGGAGGCTTAATGAAGTACCTCATCTTATCGGCTTGCGTACCGTCAGTCAGGGCTCAACGGGGTGCTGGCCGGTGGCCGCAGGCTGGGAAGTTAAAGTGTCAAGGTGCTAGGGGCAAGGGATGTCATTGTATCAGAAGAGGCCTGGGGCCGTTGCGGGAAACCGAGCAATTAGAGCAGAAAATAAAAAATAAAAAAAACTGGGTGAAGCGCAAGAAGAGTCATAATTGTTCTTCCCGCTCCCACACTCCTCCGCCCGGCCGCCTCCCACCTCTCTGCTCCGTATTTATTCCTCCCGGGACGCTTCTCTTGCCTCGAGCTTGCAATCTCTCTCCCGACAACCAAAACCTCATACTCAATCGCAGCTCGAGACCGCAAACATGTGTGGAATCTTCGCCTGTCATCGGTACGTCCAGCCAAGCACGCAGCATGCGCGATCGTCCCTACATCGGCGCGATGGAGGGGCAATTGAGCTCCCCTCCAAAAAATTCCCAGGACCCCGCCATGATTTTCTTGCGGGCGAACGCGACTGACATAATTTGCGCGCAGTCACCCCGACGTCCAAAAATTCAAGCCGACGGCCCTGAAGCTGGCCAAGGCGTGAGTAGATTCCTTCCCAGACTCCCGGTGCCTCAATTGACTTTTTTCCCGCGCAGTATCCGTCACCGTGGCCCCGACTGGAGTGAGTTCTGAGTCACCACGCGATAGTCGTCTACGAAGCGCAATAAAACTGACCAATGCCCCCAATGCAGGCGGTAACGTTATTGCCAACAAGACGAGTAGGTCAATTGCGAACGCAGCTGTTCGTAGCCACCTAATTGACCAATTCCCGCAGTCCTGTGCCATGAGCGTCTCAGCATCGTCGGCGTCGAGTCCGGCGCCCAGCCCCTTACCAACGACGATGAGAGCATCATCCTCGCCGTCAACGGAGAGATCTACAACCATCGTCTGATCCGCAAGGCCCTGAAGCACAAGTACCACTTCAAGACCGGCTCTGACTGTGAAGTCGTCATCCCCTTGGTGAGTCACCCATGCGCACACGCTTCAACAACCTCGCAGGCAGCCTGGTCTAACAAACCATATTAGTACGAGGAGTACGATATCGACGCCCCTAAACACCTCGACGGCATGTTCTCGTGGGTTCTGTACGACAAGAAGAAGGACCGCACAGTCGCCGCCCGCGACCCTATCGGTATCACCACTCTGTACCAGGGCTGGTCCTCAAAAGAGCCCGATGCCGTTTACTTTGCCTCCGAGCTGAAGTGCCTGCACTCCGTCTGCGACAAGATCGAGGCCTTCCCCCCTGGTCACGTTTTCGACTCTGCCACCGGCAAGACCACAAGATATTTCGAGCCTTCCTGGTGGGACCCCGCCAAGGTTCCCGACACCCCCGTCGACCTCACGGCCATCCGCGAGTCCCTCGAGAAGTCAGTCAGAAAGAGACTGATGGCTGAGGTTCCTTACGGTGTGCTCCTCTCTGGTGGTCTGGACTCCAGCTTGGTCGCTTCTATCGCCCAAAGAGAGACTCTCCGCTTGAAGCAGGCGGCCCTCGACGCCAACGGCGGCACGCTGCCCACCGAGAACCCAGAGACTGGCGATGGTATGGTCGGTATCGACGACGACAACAAGCTGTCAACAGTCACCTACCTGCCCCAGCTCAACTCCTTCTCAATTGGTCTGCCAGGATCCCCCGACAACAAGGCTGCTCTCGAGGTGGCCAAGTTCCTCGGCACCAAGCACCACGTCATGACCTTCACCATCGAGGACGGTCTTAACGCTCTGTCTGATGTCATCTACCACCTCGAGACATACGACGTCACAACCATCCGCGCCTCTACCCCGATGTACCTCCTTTCCCGTAAGATCAAGGCCATGGGCATCAAGATGGTGCTCAGTGGTGAGGGCAGTGACGAGATCTTTGGCGGTTACCTCTACTTCCACGCTGCCCCCGACAGGAAGGCCTTCCACGAGGAGACCGTCCGCCGTGTCAAGAACCTGCATCTTGCCGACTGTCTGCGTGCCAACAAGTCGACATCCGCCTGGGGTCTTGAGGCCCGTGTGCCGTTCTTGGACAAGCAGGTGAGTTATAGTGAGATGTTCCCGAGTAAAGACCATGTATGCTGACAGCTGTTTGCCCGCAGTTCCTCGAGACGTGCATGAACATCGACCCCGCGGACAAGATGATCACCAAGGAGAAGATTGAGAAGTACATCCTGCGCAAGGCGTTCGACACCTCGGACGACCCGTCGGCGCAGCCGTACCTGCCGGAGAACATCCTCTGGAGACAGAAGGAGCAGTTCTCGGACGGTGTCGGATACGGGTGGATCGACGCGCTCAAGGACAACGCCGAGATCCAGGTCACGGACGAGATGATGAAGAACCCCAAGCCCGAGTGGGGCGACGATATCCCCGACACCAAGGAGGCGTAAGTTCCCGGCAGAATCACCACAACCATGATGTTGAGAGAAGGACGAAAGCTGACCTTGGATGACTTTTGACAGCTACTGGTACCGTCTTATGTTCGACGAGCACTTCCCGCCGCATTGCGCTTCCACCGTCATGCGCTGGACCCCCACTTGGTCCAAGCAGACGGACCCCAGTGGCAGGTGAGTCACGCACACACATGAAATTCCCCATACAGAAGGGGGGAGCCTTTAGCCAGTTTGCTGACCCGTTGCATAACAGAGCCATTTCCATTCACCAGCAAAAGTACAACGAGGCATAAAGGGGCATTTAAGGCAGTAGGGAGATACCTGTATCCTAGCAATTTTTGTCAATGCGGGCGGGTAAGGTAGAGGCGTCCAGGTCCAGGGCTGGGTTAGTATGTAGACCTCAACAAAGAAATTTAGAGTCACAAACGGTCCATGTTGTTGTTGATGCCATTCCGACAACCGCGGTGCTGTTGGTTTGCGGCTGCTCCAGTGCTGTCGTCGCCATTTCGATCTTGCCTAGCCAGGGGCGCTTAGGCAGGGGCCGCAAACTCCCTTGAGGGGTCTGCGCTGAAGGACCTTGCCCGTCACGGGTCGATTTTCTGGGGTCGTAATCGAGGCATCCTAGAAGGTTCCCCAACTCGATGTCCCGCGTCAGGAACCACTTTGGTCGGGCTGCCACGCTGCTTCGTGTGCAACAGTGATTGATCGATCACTCGGCATGAGACCCTCAATCAGGCGCGGATGATTGGCCTTGGGCGATCCGTACCTGAGTGACTCAGCAATTCCTTCCAGATTGCGGTGAGACCAGAGGAAACCCAAGAGCAGCAGGCAGGCGAGGTACGCGCAGCACAAGGAAATACGGATGTAAGTCATGGAGGGGGGGAAGAAGTGCTGTCAGCCTCTGAGCATTCCGTTTGTTTTGGAAAGAGTAAGTGAGCATGTTGCCTTCACAGACAGATTCCAGCCAAAAAACGCAGCCTCTTCTCCTAGAAATAAAATATTTCACAATTCCCTCTCCTTCCCAATTACCTCACACAAACATCGCAGCCAACCAAGCATCACAGCCGGTCGCATTAAGCATCTTGACACCCCCGCCAGCAACATCCACTCCTCGCTGCTACGAACCCCCGCGGCTGGCCTTGCAATCCCAACAAACCAATAACACATCCCCCACGTGTCTCCTGATTGGGCATAGCGCCTCTCCATAACCACGAAGCTCCTCCGGACCGAATTGAGCCGGGAATCCCCGTCAACCAATTGATGCAACCAAAACATTTTCTCGAACAGCTCCGCCCCCAGCAGCAGCACATCTCCTGAAAGGACACCTGCAACCCGCCTTTTCACCCGTCGCATCTTTGTCACCTTTTGCGCTTCCCATCGTCAACTCAATTTTTTTCCCCAAGAAAAGTCCTCTTCTCAGAAATCAGCCACCATGTCTGTTCCTAACTTCGGAGATATCGCCAAGTCGTCCAACGACGTATGCGCCCTTCCCTTTCCTTTTGCTCTCCCCCGTTGATCGGGTATTCGCGGGCGTCCGGCGGGTAAAAACACACAGAAAGCTTTCTGGACTCTGTGCTTGGCCGAGGTCGCTCGCGACAAAGAAACCACTCAGCTAACATTGGCCTCCCATAGCTCCTGAACAAGGACTTCTACCACCTCTCTGCCACCACCTTCGAGCTCAAGAGCAACACCCCCAACAACGTTGCCTTCAAGGTCACCGGCAAGACCTCCCACGAGAAGAGCACCAACGGAGCTGTAAGTCGCGCTTTTGCCCCCTCGCCAACGCATCCCAATGGGCCCCGCTAACCAGACCTCCCACCATCAAGATCGAGGGCAAATACTCCGACAAGGCTACCGGTACAGCAACCACCCACCGTCGTTTAGAGCGCTTTAACGTGTCCTTCGGTCCAATATACGGGCCGTTACACGGCAGCCCAGTTTCTATCAGCGCGGGCTTTCAACCTGGTTTTGCAAATTTACTAATGTTCTACCGTCGCGCAGGCCTCACCCTTACCCAGACATGGAACACCGCCGCCGCCCTCGACACCAAGGTCGAGCTCGCTGACAGCCTCGCCAAGGGCCTGAAGGCTGAGGGTGTCTTCTCCTTCCTCCCCTCTGCCGCCGCCGAGAAGCCCGCCAACAAGGGTGCCAAGTTCAACCTTACCTTCAAGCAGTCCAACTTCCACTCCCGTGCCTTCTTCGACCTCCTCAAGGGCCCCAAGGCCAACATCGACGCTGTCGTCGGCCACGAGGGCTTCCTGGCTGGTGCCTCCGCCGGCTACGACGTCAACAAGGCCACCGTCACCGGCTACGCCGCTGCCGTCGGCTACCAGGCCCCCTCTTACTCCGCTGCCATCACTGCCAGCGACAACCTGAGCGTTTTCGCCGCTTCTTACTACCACAAGGTCAACAGCCAGGTTGAGGCTGGTGCCAAGGCTACCTGGAACTCCAAGGCCGGCAACAACGTCGGTCTCGAGGTTGCCTCCAAGTACCGCATCGACCCCGTCTCTTTCGCCAAGGTTCGTTGCCCCCCCACCCCCGCGCTGATGTGGGTACCAGTCTCTGACAAAGCTCCGCGTACAGTTCAAGGTCAACAACAACGGTGTTGCCGCCCTTGCCTACAACGTCCTCCTCCGCGAGGGTGTTACCCTGGGTCTTGGTGCCTCCTTTGATACCCAGAAGCTCGACCAGGCTACCCACAAGCTCGGCGCCAGCTTCACCTTCGAGGGCTAAGCTCTGTACGCTATAAAACGTGTATTCTTGAGGAAAAATTTTGAGTCCAATTCTCGGCCGCATTTCTTATTCGGGAGGCTCCTGTCTAGTGTATATCAACTGGGGAGTAATAGAGTTTGATCGACCGGGGACCCAGCGTGTCTTCAATTATGCTTGTGAATATGTTTTCAATTCGTGAGATTCATATCTATGGGGGGACTCTTATGTGTTTATCACCTCCCCTCTTCCCGATCTATGCCTTCTTCTTGTCCTTCCGCGGCCCAACAAAAATCATGTACGGGACAAAAAACGCAAAAAACATCATCCCCGCCACGCTCAAAAAGGCACCCACGGACGTCTCCTGGTGTCCCACAGTCACCTCCTGCCCCATGATCCTATGCGCCCGCCTCGAATCCTGCCGCGCCTGCGTCTGCGTGTGTCCCCGGCTGTCAAAGTGCCGCACGTCCGCGCTGCGCTTGTGCGCGTAGGGATCCTGCCCGAAGCCCATGCCGGGCCTCTCGGGCTCGGCGCCCGTCGCGTCCGAGGCCGTGTTGCTCTCGTGCGCGGCGCGGCGCTTCGCAGAGTGCTCGCCCCAGCCGCCGGAGCGGTAGAAGCTCGGCGGCGGGCCGCGGAAGGTCGTGCGGCGGCGGGAGAGACCTGAAGCCGGGCGCCCGCCGGCGGGGCCGGTGCTGCTGCTGTGGTAGGAGCCGCGGCGGGCGCCGTGGTGGTGGTGGGAGGAGGGGAGGGAGCGGTCGTAGGCGGAGCGCTTTGCGGGGGTGCCGAGGATGGAGTAGGCTTCTGCTATTGCGTGGAATTTGCGGGTTGCGGAGGGGTCGTTTGGGTTGTGGTCTGGGTGGTGGGTTTTGGAGAGGGCGTAGAAGGATCTGTGGTGGTGTTTGTTAGTTAGCTTCATAGGAGGTTCGATTGCGATTGAAAGGGTGGCAGGTCAGAGGGCGAGGAGGACACGGGGAGCTTGGGAGCTAGGAAGTGGTGGTGGGATCGTGGCCGGGGGAGCTCTACTTTTTGATCTCGGCGGGCGAGGCATCGTGGGCGACTTTGAGTGTCTCGTAGTGGTTCACGGCGGCGGCGTCATTTCGCAAGCTGCGCGACGTCGTGAAGGCGCGGGCGGCGCACGCTCGGAGGTGTGGTTGTGCTCGGTGCTGGTGTTCAGGTGTGATCGCGCCGGCGGAGCGGAGGGGACGGGCCGCTGCGGGATTGAGCCGGCGGAGGAGCATGTCCTCATGCTATTTTTCGGGCTCCGGCCGTCTTTGATTTACAAAGGTTCAGATATTGAGAAGGCAGATTGTGTCATTTGAGTGGGAATAGGGCGTCGCTAGGAAAAGACTGAGGGAGGGGAGTTGGGAGTGAGGTGCGGAAGGGAAATGGATGCGTCAAGGGTCGCACGCGAGCTGATGGACCCTTGGATGGGCGAGCGTGGTGACGAAATGGATGGTCGGTTGGTCGGTCGGGATCGGAGGTTGGTTGGTTGGGTGGAGTTGTGCAAGGGAAGTTGTGCGGATGGTGGGGGACTTGTGCAGGTGGGGGACTTTGTGCATGTTGACTGTGAGCACGTTGGGAGAGACTCAAGAAGACTTGCTTCGCTCAACCTTCCATTGGCACTGATTATCTTGCTTTTACTGTACTTGGTGTGATAAAGCAAGCAGTTTGATTTTATCCTTAAAAAAGACATATCAAAGACGGGGCAATTGGTGAAAAGACCTATCCTGCTGTTTCTTACCAGCATCAACTGTCTACTCCCTCAATCTAAGCTGAACCACAAAGTCTTCGTTATAAGCAATGCCACCCACAACGACAATCCTTCCCTCTCTCTTCATCTCAAAATCAAAGCGACGAACAGTCTAACAAGAAATTAGCACACAACCCCGCACCACACATCAAGAAACTTACCTCAGGCAACAGCTTGTACATCTCCATGTACGCAACATCCTTCCCCAGACAAACTCTCGGCCCAATCCCGAATGCAAAAATGCAAGCTTCCATCTCACTAATCGCTTCTTTCGTGTTACCCCCAACCTCCCCCTCTAACCACCTCTCCGGCCGGAACGCTTCCGGATCCGGCCCGTATAGCCGCGGGTCCCGCTGCACGACCCACGCATTGGCCGTGATCTCCGCCCCGGCCGGCACCCACGTCCCGTCCACGACCTTGCCCCCGGCCGGCGCCACACGGGCGAAGAGGTTCGTCGCTGATGGGTGCAGCCGGATCGCCTCCTTGATGCACGCCACGAAGAAGGGCAGATGCGTCCGCGTCTCTTCGTACTGGATCGTCGGGCTGAGGTGGCCTGCCTGGTCCGCGGCCGAGATCTCGGCGCGAGCGCGGGCGAGGGCCAAGGGATGTGTGAGGAGGAAGCGAAGAGTGCTGCCCAGGGCTGTGCCTGTCGTGTCGGCGCCGGCCTGAATGAGCAGCGTGACATGTGCACGCTTCTGCGAGGACGTCAGGGGCTTGCCGTCGATGCGGGCCTCAATGGCTCTGTGGTTTCCTGGTGTTAGACAACAGGCTTCGCGCCCCATCTCAGTCTCTTCTGCAGTAAGGGAACTCACAGCTGCATGAAATCAGGCTTCTCCTGCGTGAACGCCTCCTCCTCCATCCGCCGCTCCCTCTCCGAGACCTGCCTGTCGGCCTGCGCCATGAGGTAGCCCATGCCGACGTCGTCGCTCGTGCTCGGGAGGAAGAAGTGGCCCCACCAGACGCGGGTGACGCGGTCGCGCAGCCAGCGGAAGCGGTTGACGAAGCCGAAGGAGAAGAGGCCGCGGCGCCAGCTGGCGAGCATGTTGCGCTCGTCGCAGGAGTTGGTGACGAAGCCCCAGGGGTCGGTGAAGGAGACCATTGTCATGATGTCGGCGGCGAATTCGCTTTTTCTCGAGAATTAGCACATCGGAGAACTTGAATAGGGGAAAGAAGGTGGTTGCTTACGCTACTTTATCGGAGAGGATTACGGGCTCGTTGTTGCGGGCAAAGTCGGACATGCGGCTGATGAAGAGCTGAATGTGGGAGTCGAAGCGTGGTTCCCAGTTGTTCTTGAGACCGCCGATGGACCACTGACGTTGAGGTTAGTGAATGGCGAAGTGAAGTGACGTTGATGTAGAGGACAGCACCTGAGGCCCTCCAAGAGCTTTTCTAAGGGACTTGTGAACGTTTCCATCCAGGGTCGAGAACAAATGCGGCGGACCAAGAGAGCCCGTGCCATAGAACATGGACTTATTGTTGCATTTTGGATCCCAGTAAATATCCTTAAGGGCGGCTGACTGAGGAAACAGAAGAAGGGTTGGTGCGACGCGGATTGGCTTGTCGGCTGTGAATACTTAGCAGAGAGTGTCCTATGGGTGAGGTTTACACTTACTTCCGTATTGTTTTGACAGCCAAAGCATCCATTCCGGCTCATATTTCATGACGGAGATGAGAGCATGAACTAGAGAGAAGGACGCTGCATACCACGGTCCATGGTACTTTGAGAGCGGGTGGAAGTAGAGATTATAGACTACGCGAAGAATGAGAGCTGCGGAAATGGCGAGCAGGCCGATTTCGAGGATCGAGCCTGGGGATGGTATGGGAATGCTTGCAAGAGCCATCGTGAAAGTCAATTGGCTTTGGTTCTAGGCAGACTTGTAGCCTTAAGTTTCCGACAAGGGGCAAAATCTCAATGCAAGGCAAATGCCCCCTTTTCTATATACCTTTCGAATGCTTGGCGGCGGCAACCGCGAATCTCTTGTGCTCTCCTGATCGTCCATCATGCGGGGTATCGCCAGACAACTCCCAATACCAAGAGAAGCCCCCGCGAGCACCCTTCCAATGACACATTCTCCAACAGAGACACGCGGTCAGCACAGCGTCCCATCACCTTTCACCGTGTTCACATCTCATTGCTCGACGCCGCAAGTGTGGATGGAAGACCACCAACCCTCACGCTGTTTGTCATACACATCCACGGCCGCGGCACGGGAAAGACGGCGAATCCGACTTCACCGATTACCCAGCACAACATGCACGGCATATTAAAAAGCGGGCGCGGATCTGCCCGCGATGGCGTTGCGGGAGTGTTGGTGTTGCCTCCCCTCCATTTCACGGCTTTTACCCGGGCGCTGGGCAAACAATGTCTCTCCCGTATCAAGGCAGCCGGTGCCGATCCCATGCACGCCTCGGACCCGATTAGTGCTGACGCGCTGCAGATGCATACAACTTTGTTTGCACGTACATGACGGAGGGCGGGTCGCTTTTGTGACTTGCCTTTTTGGTCGTTGAGGGCATTTGTCTCAGAGGTTGCGGCGGATGTGAGCCTGGTCGGTTTCTCAGCATTGGAGATGGAGTTGAGGTATTCAAAATGGGTAGATTGGTTGTTCCTCCATTGAGTACTTTGATGTTGATCATCAAGGCTAATAAGGTGTTGGCGATGTGAAAGAAGTCTAACCGTTCGGGTGAGATCTTAGTAAGCCCCTAGCTCGGAAACATTTCGTCGACTTTTGATGCTCCAAGACCGAGCCATCGTATTGCTAAGTATACCTAGTCTCGAGTATTAAAAACCTCTTCCGTCCTATTACGATTTCTCGTTAGACGTCAGTAGCGGAAACTTGCACCACAGCCCTCGAAGGAAAATACCTAGGTTGACACTTACAGAGAAGATATTCGACATGAACTCAATCCGTTCCAAAATCCTCCAAATCTCCCCTACAATCTCTTACAAGTACTACGTCTCGGAACCATCCAAATCATCGTTTTCAACAGTCCTCTTTCTTCATGGCTTTCCCTCCAGTGCTGCCGACTTCGCCCCTCAACTCACCCACCTCATCTCCCTCGGCTACGGCATCCTCGCACCTGATCTCTTAGGTTATGGCGGGACATCCAAGCCTCACGGACCGCAAGAATACGTCTGGCGCACGATGAGCGCACATATTGTCGCCATCCTTGACGCCGAGTCCCTAGAGGCTGTAGTCGCCGTCGGTCATGACCTCGGATCATGGTTTCTCAGCAGACTTTACCATTTTTACCCTTCCCGCTTCCGAGGTCTGGTCTTCCTGGACGTCGGGTATGCTGTGCCCGGCCAGAAGTTTGATGTTGATATGATCAACCGAATGACGAAGGAGATGACAGGAGAGGAACGCTTTCGATACTGGGATCTGTTTACGGACGAAGAAGGGGTGGAGTTGATGGATCAGAATGTTGAGAGCGTCGTGTCGCTGATGCATGCCTCCCCTGAAGTCATGGCTGCGAATCTTGGACCCAAAGATAAGGCGAGAGAGTGGGTTGCTGCCGGGCGTATTGCGCAGAGTCACTTCTTCGGTGACGAAACAGGCAGCTACTTTGAGGATAAAGTGGCCATGTTCAGAGAGGGTGGCTGGACGGGGCCGACAAATTGGTACAAGGCTCTGAGGGAAAATATGTCATGGGAGGATGAAAAGAATATGAAGAAGGAGCTTGAAGTTTCAGTGTTGGTCGTGGGATGTGGGAGGGATGAGATGACGGTGGCTGGGTTGCAGGACCAAATGACCAGGCCGTGGGCAAAGGGCGGATACAGGTTCGAGGTGCTTGATACAGGGCACTGGGTTATGCTTGAGGACGAGAGTGGCATAAATAGGCTGTTGGTCGAGTTCCTCCAAAGTCTATGACACGATCCAGTGCTATATTAGTAGACAACTCCCAAACTAACATTCTTTATACCGCTATATCAAAATAAGTAACAGTCTGCCATTTGCCACTACTTGTCTTAGATTCATTGTTGAGACTCGCGCAAGGCCTCTTCCTTGTGCTCGCGGGCATGTCGCTGGTTGAGCAGGGCCTCAGCGTCATATTCGTCTCTTGCAACAGCAGCTGACCGACTCCATGGCAGGTGGCATCGTGAGAGATGGCTCATCGGGCGGGTTGACAGGCCTCTGCTCCTTCAATTGCGATTACCTACGAGGAGCACGCGTGCATCTGCACAAAGTCTGCTTCAGAGGGGGAGTGATGGAGGTGTTGAAAGACGGTTAGGCCGCTAGACAGCGCTGTAGATCAGAATAGGGTCATGGTGTTTTATTAAGAATATTGTGGGTCTAGAAAGCTTCGTCCTGACTCACAGACGTTGTTGTAGAATCTCAGATTCATAGAGAACGCGACTTCGATAAGCGTAACTAGTTCATATGATCTGAACCTGAAAGATCGTTGGCACAATGCAGGGGTTGATGTGAAATAACCAGGGTTGTTTGCGCTAGCAAGACACACCTGCCCGAATTTCTATTGTGACCCGCAGATACAAACAGTCAGTTACTCACACTCTCTCCAGTAGCTCCAACACATGCGCGGATACTAAAAAGGACTCGTCCATCCGCCGAGTCCTTGACTGGACCATGTTTCTCTTCTTCGTCTTCAATCCATGCTATTAGTGCCTCCGACTGAGATAACTGATTTCATTTGAGGGGATGGACGATGCCTTCATAGTACGGCCGCCGCCGGGCGACGACCATCGAGACGCAGTCCGTGGCCACCGGCTGCCGACTGATCTCAGCCACTGGGTCTCGGCGTGCGTGATACACGGTATTCGGCACCATGAAGCTTTTGCAACGTCGGAAGTACAGAGGCTCTGCTCAGAATCGCACAATAAAGCCTTTTCTCGCGCCCGCAACGCTCGGCTTATTATGAGCAACACCATCCCTAACATGGCATCCGACGATGACAAGCCGTATTGCATCTGGTATCCAGACGTGGCTAGCGAAGAAACGTACCGCCAACTGGCAAAGCGTTACCATGACATGCGGTATGTGGTCGGCCGGGCCTGTGCTGTAGCTGGCTATGCCGGCCTCTACGACGAACTCGGTCTCCTGCCTGAAATCTCTATCGCGGAAGAGGCCAGAGACAATTTCTCAAACGAAGGGTCTAAAGCCATATTCGACACGATAATGCGCCAGCCTGTGTGCTACGAAATTCTCGACGACTACTCCCGGTCTTCCCACCCCGACAGGCCGACCTCGCCCGCGTTTATGAATGGTGACACAGCTGTGCGGTCCTCGTTGGACGTCCGACTCGGGCTAGACAAGTACCAGGAGTGGGGTAAGCACTACTTCAACATCGCCGAAGACTATAACATCGACGAGACCTCATCGGAAAAGACCAACAATGAGGAACTCGCCCCTGAGCACATTGCGTTGTTCTACACGCCCCTCCTCTCGCACCTGCCGACCACCAACAAGGATGCTTTGATCCTCATGGCGGCTTATGAGGGGAATATTGAACGATATGTCCGCCTCCGCCGGCCGGAAATGCTCCACGACGAACACGCGGCCGTCCTTCGCGGCATCTACCACAACACCACCTTTGCCAAGTGGTGGTATCTGCAGGAAATTGACCCAAGCAACCGCTCCATCAGGACTGCTGCCCTGGCGCGCTTCATCATGGTCAACGACCTGTCACACATCACACCCTCCAGCCCCAGCAAACACCAAGTGCCCGCGATGATCTGGTGGCCCCTGATTCCAGAGGAAGAGACGCTGAAGGAGCTCGTCCGCCGCCGGCCTGATATGAAGTTGCAAGTGGCCATGGCATGCATCGCGGGCGACTACAGGGCTCTCTGGGAGGATCTCGCGCCGCCCCCGTGCTCGGAGCTCTGGGACCAGGCGCGGCAGGCACAGACTCGCAGCTGGCCAAACAGCCCCAACAGAAACTACTACGTCGACTACCTGGAGCAACATGCCAAGGAACTGAGGTGCGATATTGTGGACTTGCGAACAAACTCCGAATGTGAGGACGCGGCTGTCCGCAACAAGGAGCCGACGACGACGTGGCTCGACTCCGGGATCTATGCCCATGATTTTGCGCTGATGGACTCTAATCCCGACGAGGACGTTTATTCGACCACGGGTCAGGCTAATGCGGCTAGTTGGGAGTTGTTGATATGCTCAAGCGAGGAGATGAGGCGGCGGGCGCGGGAGGAGAACGGTCTTAGACTGTACGACGACTAGGTACTTCTAACTAGAGTTTCTAGATAACTAAGCGTCATCTTCACAAGTCTCTATTTCGCGAATGCTTATTAATCTATATTCTCTTAGCAGTTCATATCTGCAACTTAGGTAGGTTTATGTATAAGAAGTCTTCATAATATTAAAGCCTAGAGCTAACTATTCATTGTAGCTAGAGTAATTGCAACTGTTAACTCTGTTGCAAAGTAACAAATCCTGGGTGGTGTGTCCGCAGGTCTGATCTTCAGAGGGCAGGTATGTGGTTATCGGTGGGAATCAATGAGGGCTTAGCGGCTCGTCTACGCTTGAGAGACAAGGTTACGCGGAAGTGAGACTGTTAGATCCCAAGGTTGAAATGCCGGCGGAATTACGCTGGATTTGTATTGATATTCCAAAGGTAATAGGCGCTCCATGCTGATCACGAGATCATGCACAAATGCACGTTTCAAATCAGAACAATGTCTTGAAGCCCGCGCTCTTCGAACATATATCCAGGTTGATACACCCCATCCCGCTCCAGAAGACCGAGGCATTCATGTATGTTGCGTTCATCAGCCGTTCGGAATGAGATGTGAAAGCATCCTGAGCGACGAAATTTGGCTTGGTCTCCTGTCCCAGGGACTAATTGTAGCAAGAGACCAACTATCCCCTTGTGATTCCATGTTCTCTTCAAGGGTAGCAGATGAGTGGAGTCATTCAACCGCCACGCCTGATCATGCGCAATGTTCTCAACCAGCTCGGGACTCAGGGACTTCTTGTCCTGCCATGAGGAAAAGCTGCTGAGTGCTTTCGATTTGTAGGTCCTCCAGAAGCCAGTGCTAGCAAGCATATTCGTGCTGACTTTTCTCAATGGCCCACGGATGGCAAGACCCCGTACAGCGGACGTTTCAAGCGAATCCAACTGGAGGTCGGATTTGAAGCCAACAGTGTCAGAAAGTACTCTGAGGGAGATGCAACTCAGCTTGGTGTCTGTGGTGTTAAATTCGGGCTTCAAGCTGTAAATCCATGTCTCGAGTTCCCCGCATAAAGAAGCCCACGACCAAGACGGAACTAGTTGCGTTGTTGGGAAGCCTCTTATCTGGCGGAGAGCGTGTCTTCTGGGGGTCCACAGCAACGAGTTTATAAGATCTTTCTCCCAGAAACCCGCAACGAAGTTATCGTCTAGCAGCTCGCCCACGGTATGCGCTAAACCGACCGCAGCGGCCAAGCGGTCTTTTTCGAAGGTGATGTAAGTGCCGGCGTAGTGGTTCGTAAAGTCTCTCCAGAACGAGTACACAGATTCCTCGTCATCTTTCTTCAACGACCGTATGTTGCCCTCTGGAGGATCAAGACCTTGATACCACTCAGCGCAATCACCCAACGGAAACATTTCGTTGGCTATGAGCTGATTACATTCCCACCAGATCTTTCCTGGTGTGTAATGAAGGATGCTGGGTGATAGAGCTCGTTCTTGGGCGACCCACGCCCGGGAATTGAGGTCGTTGAAAGTGATATGTTTTTGGTAGTCGATGAGATCAATGTCCATGTAAAACCCATTGAACCGGAGCTCCTTCAACTTCCAGTCGGGTCTCGTATCGTCAACTAGAAGGCAATCGACATGCCATAGACGATTCGCAAATGGCAATAGGGGTCGCTCCCCAAACAGCCCGGTTTCGCCATTTTGGAAACTGGTTGCCGCGATATTGCATGCCGCGTATCGATAAACGTCCCCCATCATCTTCGATTCATTAGTCCAATCCTCCTTCGAATCTTGAATGATGCAAAGGGAATCTATCCATATATGTTGGATACCAAGCTCGAAAGTAACGTCCATTGCATCTTTGAATGTATTCGGTAGCTCATGAAAGGGCACCTCCTTTTGGAATGCTTCGTAGTTAACGCTTGTCGTTTTCAGAAAGTCGCCGTTTCCCCAGCAATGGCTCAACGTCGCATATGGAGTAGATATTGGTAACTCATTTGTCTGGCAGATTTTGGCTGAAACGGTATGTGAACCGTGTGGTCTCCAGACATGAAGCAGACGGGTCGGCAGAACGCGTGAATCCAGCTTCCAAGTCCGACAAGTAGTGTGATCTCTCGAACACTGTTCATACCAGCTACGCGCAAGTTCCATACTCATTGCAGATCTTGTACTTGTTGTCTTGGGGGCAGGGTCTGGCGCTGTTCAGCTTTAATCATAATAAGCCACAGAATCATAGAGCGTACCTTGAAAGAACTCCGGCCCAAGACTCGATTTCCAGTTGGTCAAAGAGTTAAAAGTCATGGATGCAAGCAAATCGGGACTTGCATACGGTGGGCCACATCGAGCGCCTGTCACCTTATGCCCTTCGCTGTCAAATAGATAGAACGAAAGCGAAATTTCGTGGCCAGTCAATTTGATGTCGTCTGCAATCTTCATGATGCATCGGATAGAACAAGCATCGCTCACACCAGTCGCCATTTCGGATTCATCGACGAATTCATCGAAACTCTGCAGAAGACTTTCACAGAGATAGCATCCGGCGCTTACAGATCTTCGCAAAGACGATACGGAATTATGGTATGGGCGCAAGTCTGTGTGTAGTTCTTCGTCGTTGAACTTTATGGCGATTCTTCCCTTGGGAAATTCGCGGCAGACCGAGCACAATCTTGACACCACTTGACCTAAAGCGAGCACCAACGGTGCCGGTAAGTCTGTTTCGGACTCATTTCTATGACCGTCTGAAGACGTCGGTTTGGAGTAGCCATTATCCTTTGTTTTCAAGGCGACATCTGGTGTTTGAGATGGTGCCGTGAGCTCGTCGTTTTGCATATTGGAGGAGATTCCTGGGAAGAGGTGGCAGTGTCAGCTCAGTATACGCAGTTGCGAATTTGCAGTTGCGGTAAGTATAGTACCTGGGTCAGAATAAGCGACTTTGGCTAAAGTGTCGCATTCGTTGTCTGCAACTTGGTTAGAAACATCGAAATCCCCTCAATCGGATTCAACTCGGCTTTGGGTGATTGAAAGAGCCCGATTGTTACGTAATGGCAGAAACGAAACCAACAGTGTGATCAGCTGACGCTTTATTGGACAGGCGATTGCAATGAACGCTTTATGCATCAGGATGGGGCCAGAAACGACGGGGACTGCAACTTGATCTGCGGGTGCATAACCAACACCCCGCGAGCGAGTGTTGGTTTTTCTTGGTCGGTCTTTATTTTCTGACCACATCGGCAAAGTGAGATAGATGGTACATGGGGAAAATCATGATACTCTTGCAGTCGCAGGAAATTGCAAAGAAGGATCAGAGAAACTCTGGTCAAATCGATTTTATTGTTTCCTTACAAATACAATTGTTCAAAAGAGTCTTTCGAAAAGAAGGTGAAACTCGCCATATGCCAGACCCAGCACCAGTCTCTGAAGGTCTCACAATGGGTATCATGGCGCCCCAGTACAAGAATAGAAGAATACAAGCTATATTGCGTCCATGCATCTAGAGGTGCTTAGTGACGCTTGGCCTTGCGCTTGCAGCCAGCCTTGGAGCCTCCGGAAGTAGAGGGAGTGGCAGAGACAGCAGCAGAAGAGACAGAGCTGGCAGGAGGAGCACCACTGGGACCAGCACCGCTAGGAGCAGCGCCGCTAGGGAAGGTGCCGTTGGGAGGGCCGCCAGCTCCTCCGGGGCCACCGCCAGAGTTTCCAGAGGAGGTGTCGACACCGCCGCCGGCATAGTAGTGAGCGGCAGCGCTGGCAGAGCTGGAGTAGTCGGCAGTGGTGTTGATACCAACGGTGATCCAGGCCAGAACACCCTGAGAGATGTCGTCGCCGAGGAGAACGTACTGGACAAACGGGTCGTAGTCATCGGTGGCCTCGCCGAATGCAATGCTATCGGCAGAGTTAAGCGTCAACTCCTGCTGGTTGGTGCTGTAAGGGGTGACGGCCTCAACTTCGGAAATGAGGGACTGATCGAAGAAGAGCTGGCCGACATGGTTGGTGGTACCATCGACATAGGTGTCATTGTCGAGGACGGTAGCGCCGGAGGTGCTCTTGACGTGAATGTGAGTAGCACGGCCAGTGTAGTGACCCGGGAACATAGTATCAAACTCAACGACACCATCGTCATCGGTCTGCTGAACACCGCGACCGAAGGTGGAGTTAAGACCACCCTGGCCGGTGGCGGAGACACCGGAGTAGACGCCGGTAGCGTTGCAGTGCCAAGCGTCGATTAGGATCTCGGGCACTCCAGCACAGGTAGCGACATCGACAAATTGGACATCGAGATGCAGAGGCACACCAGACTGGCCATCGGTCATCTCGCTGCGGATGAGCTCGCCAGCAACCCAGTAGGGACCGATAGTGGTCTCGGGAACAACAACGCAGCTAGCGTTCTGAGCGAAGAGGGTAGCCGGGTCGGTATCGAGAGTGTATCCCTCCGATGAGGCGTGGTCAATGGCCGCCCAGGTGTTCAGATTCTCCTCAGTGCGGCGACGGATGGGGGCTGGAAGTCGAGTTATTAGTATTCACGAACTTTGTTTTTGGATCTGCGAAAGAACTGTTGAGACTTACCATTGGCAGCAATAGATCGCTTGGCGCGAAGCTCCTTGAGCTTGGCATCGCGACGCTGGATGGCGCGCTGCTTGAGGGCAACATCGGCGGCAGAGCCGGCACAGGCGTTAAGAGCCCGGCGGTTGTTGGCGGCAACAGAGCGGCGAAGAGCCATCTCACGCTTGTGGACCTGCGGGTCATGCTCCTCGCCCGGGTGAGCAACAACACCGGTCAGGAGGAGAGAGGCCGCCACGGCGACGCGGGTAATGGCAACCATGGTGATTTGGGTTGTAAGTTAAATGTCGAAAAGGAGAAGCCGAAAAAGAATGTTAAAACCTCGAGCGAGAGGAAATTGTAGAGCAACCGATAAGAAGAGAAAGAAGACTGGTGGCGGTGAGAAAAGAAGAAGAGAACTTCATCCACTGTTTCTCATCGTCCTTATGTACACCAGCTCAGCAAGGGAAGACATCGCCATGATGATTTGCCTTCCGACTACCAACTCCAGTTGGCAGGGCGAGTATGCTCCCGCAATCTTTTGCAAACTGCGTACGTAGCGGTGACTCGTCATCATCTTTGTGCCACAACATGGGTTCTGGCGTCGGCATAGACTGTAAACGGGTGCGATTGAGGCTGTAGTCAAATGCCAAGCCCCGGTATGTGGGAGCTTAGGCGGCGGAGGGTGTATCTTAGTGCGACTCCCGTACTTTGCGGGGAAGCACCGGCGAATCAGAGCGGCCTTAATTAAATCACCTGCACGTCCGAATGGTTCGGATTTTTTAAGGAGTAATTAAGCCAGGGGTTAAAGATAAAATCAAGCGTAATGCCTTGTGGGGTCTGTGGATAGCATCTCCTGTGCTCTTCCACCGTAGCGCGCCTTCTGGACCAATTGTCTCGGGTGACGAGCAAACGCTATCCAGAATAGACGTTTCCTACGGAGACGCAGTCAGGTTTGTACGGTCCAGCCGTGTCTTGCATCATGGCTATCGACATACCAGGGTCGTGGACCAACCTCGGGTGTCGAAGCTAGGGGTAGTACAAGTTCCCAGCCGGGCTTAGCTTCTGTCTTGTACGCGTACGCCAGCAGCCCGAGAGCAGCTCGCCGTTCTTTCTAGACAAATTTACCATCGTGAGAATGTTTTCCCTCATTGAAATGTTGAGGCGTCTGCTGCTTCACATGTCATTGGGTGCGTATGACAGAATGAAGGGATCATTGACCTGATGTTTAGTGCGATGACCAATAGATTCATGTTTTGCATTGATCTCTGCTTCTCCCACTTCACGAGATTGTTTGCAGTCCTTAAGAGCTGTTCATGGCGGGTGAATTCGTACAAATTCATAATACGCTGTGCCAGAGGCCGAATAATGAGTGCATATGAGAGCGATCCTGGGCCAGCATTTGTCATCCCAGAGGCCAGAAAAGAACGTTATTGGGACCGGAAATCGAACCAGTCCCGCGCCGCTGGCGACGTTATTAATAATTTTCGAATTATTCCAATTATGTATAGAATGAGTCATTACCAATAATCCTCTGGTGACTAGGAAACAAGGTCGATGATATGATCGAGGAAGGAAAAGCCACCTTTAGTATCAAACGAGAAGATTAGGCCTTACATGGTGTCTTGAGAACGAAGGCGAGATCTGTGGTCGCATCACGATATTCGCTAGATGTTTTAGAGTCTTTGAAGACTTGAACTCATTGGTTTGTCGTGCTGAGAACCAAAGATTAATGAAGAGATAGGTTGACGAAGAGTAGTCGACAGGAAGAAAAACCGTCACATGCGAAAAAAGCCTCTTGACTAAAGAGGTTAACTACAAAGGCCCTCAAATCTAGACTTCAAAAGTGTTATTTTTAACTTTTACGTAGAATCGTCACTTTTGATTCTTTTTCTCTGGTCTCTAAGCTTTCTTTTCCTGTTCCTCTCTCTGTTTCTCTTGCTACTCCTAATATAGTAAGCTATAATAAGTACCCAAAGCTGTGTTTCTACTCCTATGTCTTTGGCTCAAATAGTATGCAGTTAAACACCAGACTCACAACAAAAATGTTCACCTGGCCCACTTTGCCATTTGAGATCCGCCAGGCCATTCTCGAGCTCGTCATCAGTCACCAGAAACCAAAGCGCGACCTTGGCGAGCAACCAGACGGAAGAGGCACTGCTATATTCGCAACAGTCTGCACGGAATGGCAGTCTTTCTTCGAGGCAAAACATTTTGGGATGCTGTTATTGACTCAGCAATGCCTCTCAGACTTCAAGAGAATCGTTCAGGGTCGAAGGAGAAAACTGGTCAATCATGTTTGGCTTCGCATCGAGCTCAACCCTTACGACTGCAGATCGTGCCGGCTAGTGGAAGATCCCCTGGACGAGATCAGCAATCGGGCGGTCTTTACAGATGCTCTCAAAGTGCTTTTTGGATGTCTAAGCACCTGGAATGACTCCAGTGACCGAAACGACAGAGGTTTGACGCTAGAGTTATCTGCGTACTCCCCGAGTGACGCAGAGCATTTTTTCAAAGAGTACGACTTTACGCACAATCCCTACGCAGATGCGCCAGGGAACTTCCAGGCAACTTTAGCCGACAGGACAGAAGAGTAGCGCATAAAGCCTGGCGTGCGACGACGTCCTTGCCTCTCCAAATTACCAGTGGCGCGCTTTCCACCATCTCTTACCAGAAGCGGGCATAAAATCCAACGCTCTGAGGGAGGCCGTTTGCCTGCAGCCTACATAGAGGACCCCAGTCATTCTTCAGTCATCTATGCTAATACTTGTGAGTTTCTTATTCTGCTTGAATACACTTCAGTTGGCAGCGGCCCAAAATACCAAGCTGGAGACAATGAGGTCTGCGAGTTAGCTCTGCAGTGTATGCTCGCAACATCGTGGATCGTGGCAAAGGTTAAGTCGCATTCTTGTCAGAAGGCAGAAAACAAGACAGACGACTAAACATATTCGCCGCTTATTCTAGAAAGAAAACTATCATTAGAGGCCTTTTATTTACCATTTTCCTCTCCCCATCGCCAACCAAACCACCCACACCCAAACCGACTTTCTCAAAGACCTTCGCTGAAAATTGCATTTAAAACCGGCATGTAAAGCTTTGAAAGATGTCAACTGATAACGATGGCCCTACGGTCCATCTCTTGGAGACATTATGAGCCGACGACTCGCTCGACGCGGCCCACATGAAGTCAAAATAACATCATTATCTACTACTTCCTACTCCAAGATACTGACCGCCGTCCAGCATCTTTGCGTCTTTCTCTCTTATTCCAGACCTTCACACGACTTTCCTACTACACAGGCGCGCGTGGTTTCTCCGACTCGGATGGGGCCATCGTCTGTCGTTTCAGGCGGGGGCAAGATGCATGGGCTTTCCACTATCCATGTCTGTCATGGCCAGTGGAATTGTTGAAGAGTACGCCATCTCATGGGGCTCCATTATATACTTGTTTGAAGTCCTTTGATCGGGACGTATGTGAAGCGCAGGCGAAATGAGATCGCCTGCATTACTTCTCTGTGCATGAGAAGCGCACCATAGCTGTTTGCCAGTTTGACTCGGGTGAGGTAGTTAAAGACTTCGTGGTCTGCTATCCGGGTGCAGTAGCTTGTCATTATCATTTTCTCTGTGATCTTCGTTATCTCTCGTCGTCGTCGTTTCTCTTGATCTTGTCCTCTCAGATAGTCAACAGCATACGTCCGATAGCAAACTCCTGCGAGTGACCACAACAACATCAGAGTATCACAACTACTGCTTTCAGATCACACACTCACTCTAGAAGAATCCACGACATGCTTAAACACAGACCTGGAGGGTATTCAATCTATCAACAAACGGCCTCCGAAAAGAGGAGGCCATTCTACACCATACAAATTACTTTTCTGCATCTCTTTTTTGTTTCCTCCCCCTTTTTCCCTCCTTCGATCCGCCCCAACGCCATCGCAATGCATCAGTGACCAAGAAGTCAGAATCAAACAAGAGGGTGTCTGGTCCTTTCCCACGGGAACCGCGTAATCCATTTCCCTTCCACTTCCTCTCCATCTGTAAAACCATATAATCCTCCTTTCTCAACACCACTTCCTCTAGCCGAGAACGAGAACAGACAACGCCCCTCAACCTCAAGCAGCCCCCATCATCAAACTCTCCACCATCCCCACCGTCTGACACGCCAACTGCGCCTTCTCAACCTCATGCCTCACCCTCCTCTGCAACATCCTAAACCCCTCCCACAGCTCCGCGCTCGCCTCCGCGTACTCGGCATACAGCTCCACCAGCAACAGCCCAACCTCCACACAAACACCCACATACCGCGGGTCGATAATATGATCACACGTCCACTTCAGCACCGGCGCGACCGTCGCCTCGTTCCTGCCCTCCAGCGCCTCCCGCGTCGCCGACCGGTGCCGCAGCGCCATCAGCAGCGTCAGCACGCCCAGCGGCGAGTACTCCTTGTTCCCCTGCGCGTCCAGCGCCACGTCCAGCGCCGCGCCGTACCGCCCGTGCCGCAGCGCCTTCTGCCACGCGTTCTCCTTGCTCCGGCTGACCCGCGCGTCCTGCGCCACGATCACCTCCGCCTGGCCCTCACCCAGCGCCTCGAGCCGCCGCATCGCCGACTGCTTGCGCTTCTTCCCCTTGACGAGCTTGTCGTGCTCGTCGAGCGTGCCCGCCAGCAGCGCCGCCATCTCGCGCTCGCGCTCCTTCTGCCGCGCCGCCTCCGGGCCCGTCAGCCGCGTGCGCACCGACAGCACGCCCGACTGCATGCCCACGACGAGGTGCCGGTCCGCGTGCTCCGCCGCGTTCGACGCCGCGAGCACGCGCAGCGAGAGGATCGGCGACGGGTACTTGGTGCTCGACACCACGTTCCAGCCCGTCGTCTCGAACACCTTGACGTGGCCGTCGAGGCCGCCCGTCACGAGGCGCGAGCCGCCGGACGCGAGGCCGAGCGAGGTGACCGTCTTCTGGTGGTTCGCGATCTGGTGCACGGGGCGCGCGGCGACGAGGTCGAGCACCGACACCGTCGGCCCGGACGCCGCGAGCAGGGTCGTGCCGTTCGCCGCGAGCGGGAGGACGGCCTCGACGGGCGCCGCGTGCTTGAAGGTCATGACGGCGGCGTTGCTGCGCCCGCCTATCCTGGGGTCCCAGATCTTGACGGTCGCGTCGTAGGAGCCCGAGACGATCGTGTTGGTGCCGTTCATGAACTCGGCGCAGCGGACGTAGTCCTGGTGGCCGACGAGGGTGTGCGTGGGGTCGTTGGCGACGAGGTCCCACAGGCGCACCGTCCGGTCGTCCGAGGCGGAGAGCAGCGTGGTGAGCTCGGTGTCGCTGAAGCGGGTGGCCCAGACGGGCTGCTTGTGGGTGTTCCACGTCTTGAGGATGCTGCGGGAGGAGGTGTCGAAGACCTGCATGCGGCCGGTGTCCTCGGCGGCGACGAGGACGCGGCCGTCGCGGCGCAGGGAGCCGGAGCGCGCGACGTCGGCGAAGCGGGTGATTGTCTTTTCGAGCTTGCGGGTGCGCGACGAGTAGAGCTGCACGCGGGTGCCGGTGGTCACGGCGAAGAGGCCGTCGGAGGAGGTCGAGGAGATGTGCGTGATGGGGTACGACGTCGGCGAGGGGATCTGCAGCTGGTTCTTGAAGGACTTCCAGTAGCGCTGCTCGGCCGTCACCGGGGACGGGCCCGAGGGCAGCTTCACCTGCGGGAGGGGTCCCACGGTAGCTGCCATTTTGGTTGTGTTTGTTGGATCTAGATAGTGTGTGTGTTTTGGTCGTGCGAAGAGAGGGTGTAGGGGCGCAATTGGGGTGGTGGTTGCCTGCAGCGCAAGAAAGTGAAGGTATCGTCGTGATGGACGCTGGTAAATATTTTTTTTGGAGGTTGAAAGCTTCTGGTAAGGAAAAAAAAAAGATCTGAATTGAGAATTTCTTTGAACGCTAGGCTGTTCTAGGACTAGCGTACACCCCACCTTGCCGATAAGATAAGCCGCGGGGCCGGGGAGCTCAGGTCCGTTGGAACTCCTTAAAGGAAGCTCATGGCAAATTGAAGGTTAAGCTCATGGGAAAGGGATAGAATTCCATGGCCCAAGATGAAATAAGTGTTGAAAGCCCCATGATGATCATGTCCTGATGAGAGTAAAAATTGACGCCCCAAGCCAGCAATACTCAGTTGCAAGTCCTCTAGAGTCTCACAGCCAAAGTCTCTTTATAAACCTCAAGCTTCCCTCTCACCCAAGCTCAACGACACCTTGAAGACAACCTCATCCCCTTCACCCCTCCCACCAAAGAACCCGTCACCCGCCATCGTCGACACAAACGCAAGACCGCCAAGAACCAAGACCTCCAAGCTTGACCCAAGAGCATCAACAAAACCATACAAACCAACCCCGCGATCCAAAAAGGTAGTACTACCCAGCTTACCTTTCCCGCGCCACTCTTGGCAAACAAGGCGCCTCCCCAAAACCACATCCCGCAAACTCGGCAAACACACACCCCTCACCTCCCTCTACAAGGCAACATCTGACCGAACCACACTTCCCACTCCCCTTCACCTGTCCAAAAAAACTCTCGCCCGCAAAAAACCTGCATTCCAAAACTATATCCAAACGCCCCCCCAGGGATTACAAAAAAAAAAAAGCTTTCCTCTCGCCTGCTCACCGCCTCGATTGCCATGTACAAAGTGCAGTGCAACCACATGTCATGTCAGCCGCCTGCGTCTTCGCTGTCTCACATCACGACAAAACTTCAGACGGCCCATGAGATCACCGTACATACAGTGAAGTAGGAGACTGCGTAAACCTCCGAAAAACGGAGGGGCGCCTCCGTCTGATCCAATGTTGCACCACTTGCGTGCGGGCTGGGCATCAAAAAAGTCTAACACCCAAAAACTCTAAATAGGATAAACAGCTGTTTCTCCAAACATTTTCATTTACACACCGACAAAACGGCCGTCTTGGCCGAAACTCACGATGTGTCCGTACGGGCGTCGCAAAACGCCCACTGAACGGTTCGCGCGGCACGGTCAGACGGTGGAAAGCCCGACGGTGCTGTCACGCGTCTCACCGCAACGCGGTCGAATGACGTCGCCAAGCATGTGGGCGCCGTAAGAATATGCACGTAGGGACGAGTGGTCGCGAAAAATGTTTGAACCTTCTTTAATTCTCATTGACCCATAATAACCTTAGTCTGATCTATGTAACACGCTGATAAAAGCATATTCAAAACGAGGCGAAGTCTTGAATCGGGTATACCATCCTCTCTCTTAGTCATCCCCTTTAGTTGTCGACGGAACCGTAAATGGTCTCCATCAGAATGCCTGAAATGATGGTTAGCATCGCAGTGTGATGTTGGTGTTGGGTGGATTGTAGACTTACCAGTAATCCTGTAGGGGTCGGCGTTGGAAGCGGGACGACGGTCCTCGAAGTAACCGTAGCCCTTGGCGGCGCATTCCCTGGGGATACGGATGGAAGCACCACGGTTGGCAACTCCGTAAGAGAACTGGTCGATAGATCCCGTCTCGTGGCGGCCAGTGAGACGCTTCTCGTTGCCCTCGCCGTAGACGGCGATGTGCTCCTTATGGCGGCCCTCAAGCTTCTTGATGGCGGCCTCGATGTGCTTCATGCCACCCTCAACACGCATCTCCTTGGTGGAGAAGTTGCTGTGCAGACCGGCACCGTTCCAGTCACCAGGGATGGGCTTAGGGTCAACGGAGACCTTGGCGCCGAACTCCTCCGCAATACGGGCGAGCAGGAAGCGAGCGAGCCACAAGTGGTCACCCATCTCAATGCCGACGCAAGGGCCAACCTGGAACTCCCACTGGGCGGGCATGACCTCGGCGTTGGTACCGGAGATCTTGACGCCAGAGTACAAGCAGGCCTTGTAGTGGGCGTCGACGATATCACGCTGAACGACCTTGCCGGTACCAACACCGCAGTAATAGGGGCCCTGAGGGGCGGGGAAACCGTTAGCAGGCCAGCCGAAGGGGCGGTTGCTGAGGTCGAGGAGAGTGTACTCCTGCTCGAGACCGAACCAGGGCTCGTGGGCGGCGTGAGCCTCCATGAGCTTGGCGCACTCATGTCTGTAGTTGTACTTGTTGGGGGTGCCGTCGGCGTTCCAGCACTCGGAGAGGACGAGAATGTTGGGGGATCCACGGAAGGGGTCAGGGAAGACGGCGACGGGCTTCAGGTAGACGTCAGAGTTGTCACCGGGGGCCTGGCCGGTAGAGGAACCGTCGAAGTTCCACATAGGAAGGTCTTCGGGGGTGTACTCCTTCTCCTTGAGTGTCTGTAGGCGCACATTGTCAGTATCGATGTTGTGAATGTGGCGTTATGATGCAAGTCTGGACGTGGTAAATGCTCGGCGCGTGGCCAACTTTGGCCGGCAAGGTTGACATCATGCGATGCGCCTTGTCGTCGAACTGACGATGCTCAAGCGGGGAGCTCCAGTCGCTCATTCGGGGCTTTTGGGTCTCGGGCCCATCGCCAGTGGGGTCGTGACCGCTATCACGTCGCGCCGGCGGCTGGCCAACCGGCAAGAAGGATGCGCCCCGACGGCGAGCGGACAAAGACGCCTCTAGGCTTTTTGTTTGCAAGACCTGCAATACCCGAGATGCCGCGTTGAACCCTGCAGCTGGAGGCAAGGCGAAGCCTCGGAGTCGCTGCACCAGCCAGGTGGGGTGGGGTTCCTTGCAGAACCGAGTCGTGTGCGAATCCTGTCAGCCAGCAGCCCCGGCTACTGGCAATAACCAGAAGCCCAGCCGAGCAGAGCTGAGCAGGTACGTATAACGACCGCCAACCCAACACCCAACACAGCTTCCGCGGGGCAGGCGGTGGTTTGACCCCCGCCAAGCCCCAGTGCTTGCCGTCGCCGCAACTTGCTGCAGCAGCCCGCCTAAATCTCAGTCCGGGGCAGACTCGGAGAGACCCCGAGGCAATGATTCCTCAAAACACGGGGCCGCTTCCCCAGCTTTGTTGCGCCCGCCGCCGCGCCGCAGGTCGTGAGAGGCATTAACCGGCTCATCTGCAACGCGTGGCGGGCCAACGCTGGAAGAGGCGTATCCTTTTGCTCGTGTAAAGGATTCTCCGGCTGCAGCAGTGCGGGCGATTTTGCGGGCGGCGAACCGAGCCAACGCCCGGCGGGTGTGACAAAATTGGAAAAAAAAGACTGAGACGCGGCTTATCGGGAAAAAAGACATACCCTTGACTTGGAGCGGGTCTCGCCGTCAGCATCGATCCAGATGTACTCGGCCATGATCTGGCCCTTCTGGTCAAGCTTCAGGTACTTGGCCAGCTACAGAGGTAGTCAGCATATTTCGTTCTCGTGTAGATCGAAGCTGATGACGGGATCAGCGCGGGCGGGTAGCTCTCACGGTGTTGGGGTTGGAAACCGTAGCAGCTTCTGTCGCCTGTTGAGGAAGTCATGTTAGCATAGGTTCCGTGTTGGATATCCTTCCGCGAAACCGCATCGACCAGCGAGGGGCAGATCGACCGGATCGCAATAGGAATGACGTGGGGTTTTCTGCGCAGAAAACTGCAGCAGCAGGAGGACTCACCATTTTTGCGGTTTGTGTGTGTGTAAAAGCTTAAAAAGGAAGAAGTTGGATGACAAGCTCAACGGGTCAATTGAGGATCGAGGAAAGGTTCAAGCAGGTAGATCTATAGATCTAGAAAACAGGAAGACGAGAGGATATAGAATAGAGGATGAGTGAAAAGTAAAGAGCTGCGATAAGGGAACAGACGCCGGGGCGGTTGAGGGTTTTATGTTTTCGGTGGCCGTGTCCGGGAGGAAGGCATGGGCTGGGCGACTTGGACAAGGTGACTGGCGGCGATGCCTTTGAACCCAGCTATCTTGGGTGGGATATTGCGTACTGCGTACCTTTGCCGTACCGACTGAAGATGAACGTACCCGATCCCGCCAGGTACCATCAGGATACTTGGGATGACCGCATCCTGCCTCGTCTGGCCTTTGACGCGCGTGGTACAGAAGCGTACTGGGCAGGCCGGCTGGGTATTCGTACCTTACCGTCCAGAAACTGGGTAGGTTCCTGCCGCCTCTGTCCAGCGGTCGAGGTACCTCCCTCACACGCTCAGGTGCTAATGGACATGCCGCCAGCAGGTCCAGGTCTCGTCTCCAGCAGCAGCCCAGTAGTGGGTGTCCACTGCCCACACTTTCCCTCAGCCCAAGATAAGGCCTGCCCATCGCGGCTGCAGGGGTGTGGCTGGTTCTGGCTGCTGGTATCGATTGCGGTGGGGTGGAGGGGTGGGTGAGGTGGG